>JAMKCH010006832.1:0-62026 GCA_023653785.1 Ophioderma brevispina | reverse complement strand
TAGTCACACATGCCATAGGAAATACAATTATGAAAGTTTTGTGTGTGAAGGTGTACTGTGCCGTCCATATTGCATAACACATATACATATCCCATATTCACTAGCGCGAATTTCAAATAGTGCGTGGTCAGACAAAATGTTTTAATTCACTTTTATTGTCTCGCCTGAATGAGACTTAGTAATTATAGTAACTGTTAATATTGATTTGTTTCCGTTTTTCCATGAAACCATTCTAATAATAATAACCATTCTATATGTGCTCAATAATTATTTTATAACATATATTGTATAAGCTATTCTTAGTACAGGTTCTCCTTTAAATCCAATAAAAAGATAAAATTGAAGATTAGCTGAAGTGAGTGTAGGGTAACATAATGCACATCTTGTGATTGTCTTCTTTGTCTTGTGTTCACCTCTGGGCTTCTTAATAATAGTGCATTAAGCTGGATCTTGCAGTGGCTAATATTATAGATTTATCTCTGTGAAGCCTGTTACTTTACTGCTTTTCAGATTTGTTTATTGCACTGGATTTGTTTTATCAACCCCTTGGCTTGATAAAAGCCTTACAAGGAGGGGGTAATATGTAATTCTAGGAAAATGTCCCTCGTCTGTGCCCTGTCATCTGTTGGCACTCAAAATTTAAGTGACCCACAAACATAAATCAACAATTCACTATGAGTTACAATATGCTCAACCTCCAAGGACACAGTTCAGTGGGTTGTACTTACACATGCATTGACATGAACTGACCTTTGTGTGCTCTGGGCATCATATATCATACCCAAAAACCAGGGTGTGTATTTTCTAAATACACTGATGAATGGAATAGACAACTCTAGCTCATAGTGATTTGCCTTTGACCTGACTTAGGCACAAGAACCATTGTATGACCACCCCATTATCAGTATGTTTCTTACAGGTCCATAAGTCAAAGGTCAAAGGCTATATCCTAAGGTCTACTACCACCACGTCTTGATAGAGCACTTGATATGTAAGCAGGAGGCTCAGGTTCAATTCCTGGTCGAGATAATAATATTTTCGTATCAGTTATTGGTCACCCAGTCACCTCAAATATTGAGTTCTGGTAGTTTCTTAATCACATTGTCTTTAGATGCCTTCTTTAATTTTGATTAAATGCCTTATGAACACTTGCTTTGAATTTGTGATTAACACTGTAGTTTTTGCAAGTTTACACCAGACTAATCAATATTGTGAGGAATAGATTTAGCCACAGATTTCAGTTTGAACCATAAAATTCATTACAATATTGCAATATACTAACCAGTTGAAAGAATATGGCCTATTAACCAAAAATCGTCATTTGTACAGTCAAACCGCAGGTCACACAAATACTGCTTATTTTCTCAACTGACTTCGAATGACCGCTATGAAAAAAGTGTAAAATAGATTTGGTCAAGGTACATTTTTGTTGGATTTCGTGTTGTTACCGTCTTTAAAATTGTTTGAAATAGGAGTAATCGGATAGATATATGTCTAAACTATAGTAGATTTGACCCATCGTGTCACCTCTAGTACTTTTCCGAAGGTATGGGCATTGAATGAGGGGATGTGCAGTGGATGGAAATTAAAATTCCACGCTAAATCTATTGAAACATGTGGTCCGATAGCAGAGAAAAATCAATTTTGTGCTTAATGAAAGCATTGAAATCAACGAAATCGCCTTCATTGCTACATTAACTCTCGAAATATTCTGACTAATCACATTTGCTTCAGTGGTATTCGATGTAACAGGTGAGTTGAATGTTACTGACTTTTGAGTGCCCGTGTTTTGAATAGAAGGAACACAAAAGTCTTTGCATCCTCTTTGTAAAAATGATGTCAACAAGAAAGACCAGATTATCTTAGTTTGTGCACGAAACAGGTGAATCGGGTCACCTATTTTCTTTTTCTGCCTCCTCTCCCAACTAATCGACGCTGTCCAAAACTTTTCCTCTGGTGACACGATGGGTTGAAACTACTATAGCATAACGTCAGTGATGGTTGATATTAAATGTAAAATTGTCATTTTTAAAACAAATTAAATGATACAGATTTTAGATGCAAAGTCAGGCTAAAAACCTGCCACAAATAATGCTATTGGAAATGGACAGCTCTAATTTTTTCAGTTTTCAAAATTTACAGCATTTTCTTCCGCAATCCATCAAAATTAAATTACAGGAACATACGAAACAGTCAAATCCACAAAAATAACACAAAAATATAATTCAAATGTTTAGGCCCAATTTCTCTGTGTGATTGCTACATTATCAATCAATCCTGCGTGTATTTCCCAGCTCTTCCCACAGCGGGGGTAAAATTAACACATCGGATTGACTTGTGGTATATGGAAATACAATAAAACTTGATCTCGTAAAAACCCAAAGTAACACTATATTTGGTATAGGTTTACATCATTTTGGTACAACGAGAAAGCGTTGAACACCAATTATTTTTGGCACATAGGAAGCCACATATCTTATCAACAGTTTGCCAATATTCAGTTTGCCAGAATCTGTCGGAAATGGTCAGGTCCACAGTTTGTTTGGGGACACTACGCGACATATTAAAATTAAATACAGTTTTAAAACAACTGTTATCTAGTAATTATTTAAGGAATATAAATTTTCTGATATGTTAAGCAAAGAAAAAACTACAGATTTATTTCTGGGCTCATTTAGCGCTTCTATTATTGGTACCAGGTCCACTTAAAATGGTTTAAATTTAAGCTTTCATTTCGGAAAACTTTGCAAAGATTCGGCACTGACAGATAGCTTGGGAATTGCGCGCTAAGAAATCATTACCTTTGCAGGCACAAAGCGTGACCTGCTGTCTGACTGTGTAGTCCAACGATCTTGAATAAATTAGAGCGGCCGATGTTGGTGGGTTATTGCAGTTTGTTTTACCAAACTAACCTACCTAACTCTCGTGCTCTGACAATAAAGTCAAAATAGAAAACGTCACCAAAGTGACTGATAGTTTTCGAAAAATTTACTTCATTTGGTTCACAGAAATCGTGTAGGTAAATAATATTATTTTTATTAAAATTTCAATAAACAATCCCTCTCTTACCATGTTTTCATCAAAATGAATGAAGCGGACAAACAAGCCTAAATCAATTAAATTCATTCATGAAAGGTATGCCAATTTTGGTGCCCATGAAGCCAGTTTTGGGCCACCAATAAACACTTTTCGCTGAATGATTGCGAATTTCAGGATTTTTTGCTTTGTGGTCAATACTTCAGTTATGTAACGAAACAACAAGGTCTGAAACACGCTAAAACTCACAGAATTGTTTAGTTAATCTTATCAAGCCCGCCAATCATACGTGGACTCTCATTTTTTCTTGTTACTTGACACTTCGGAAGGGAATTTTAGTGTACGATTGCTGGTAATGTGTTAGCAACGGCAACTTGAATTTAAAGATGGCGATGACCTGGCAGCAGAAGACAGTAGCGTCAAGGCTGTTGATCAAAAATTCCACCTTTTGCGGCAATTTCGACATAACAGCCTCGCCTATTTTGTTTGTTTTCCGACATATTTTCCGCTACCTTTCTGTAAGGTTAGTTTCATGTAAAATGGTAGTCTTTAATTCACCAATATCCAGGTTGTCACAACGCCGGCTTTCAATAAAATCAGATCGTGATGCAGACGATGTAAGTGTGACGTCATGGCTCCTGAGTCGGCTATCCATTTTCTCCCTCGCTGAAGCAGGGCGCCTCATTTATTCAAGCCGTTGGTGTAGTCTAATAATTCCACCATTGACTGCTGTTCAACTAACACATAACAAACATCATATGTATTGCAAATCACATGATCACCAACAAACAACCTACCTATCTCCAGGAATTTGACTTGGTCAAATGGCTGCATGAGCTCGACCCGGCCCTGATACAGTATGGCCCGACCCTGGAAGAGAACGGCTATCAGAGCCTTCGTACTCTGTCTCGGCTCAACAAGCAAGCCCTTCTAGAGCTGTGCCCTGATATGAAACACGGCCACCTAGAGCTGATATTACATGAAATAGCAAGAATAGAGACACCTAGGACGAGAAAGGTATTTGAACATTTTGGAGAAAAATATCTCTACACCCAAGTATTTTGATAAAGTTAATATCAGAATGACAGTATTTTCATTCTCCCTGACAACCAATCATACTCCTCTCTTTTTTTCTCTCTCTCACACTCATGCATGCACACACACCACACACCACACACATACAAACGCACACGGTGCACACACACACATACACACACATGCACATACTCACATACGCACATATGAACACATGCGTGCACACACACACACACACCTGCATGGTTAAAGTCGAGAACTGCAAATTCTAGTTTAACTTTGGAACAACTTTGTATAGGGTAATTTGCAGATCAGCTAGAGGTTTGTGGAAACTCAGATATCCTTCTTTGTTTGAATATACAAGATAATGAATTGAATCGTGCTGTTTAACTCTTCCTTTCTCTGTGTTGACGATAGGTATCTTTTATCACAACTATGCATTAATACAGTAAATAGGGTTATTCTATATAAAGAATTTTACATGTATGTATTTTATTGTATGTGGTGTTTGAAGAAAGTGTATTTTTCCTGCAAAGCCTTCCAAAAGTCATGTATTGTGTTTGCCGTAGAAGTACCACGTTATAGAATGTGTTGCCCCAGCAATCGGTCCAAACAAATAACAAGGCTTAGCACGGGAAATTCTAACTTTTCAATGTGTAGCATGTACCTGTGCCCTGTGATTTGTTTGGACTGGATTGGCTGGCAATGAATCTATTACGTGGCACTTCTATACTCGATTAGCCTGGATATAGGAGCTGGGGAAAAGTTTTGGGCTATATCCATTCCGTGAAAATAGGGAAGAAGCATCTAAATCTATAACCATAAGTCAGTTCGGCTGCCTACAATTGAAAATATTTATCCAATGTGCTTTTCCAACTATTAAGAACACGTTGGACCATCTATGAGGGGGTATTGACTATTGTATTTTGTCTATTAAAGGCTGTATTGGTTTGGTGATGTATGAAAGTAATGATGAGGAACCATATCACCTGTGCGGACAGCGCCAAACCCATCGCTACCATAATCGGCGAATTCAATAGCGCTCCTGCCTTATACAGGTAGTAATTTTCACATTTTAAACGTACGTTACTTTTAACCAGTGAACCCCTCTTTATCGCTTCTTATGTTTTGACACCTGCACATCGTATCGACGTAGAGCACACAGTAATTAAGAACTTCACGGACTAGAAATTGCGGAAAGTTTTAATTGCTTTGGCGCCCCTCACAAACAGCTCCACCTCACCCGTAAAAAAGTACAGATTGTCCGCATATCCGCGCGAATCGAGTATAGATGTGTACATCCAGAAAGTTTCTGGTTTTTTTTTTGCGTACTTGTATTTATGCATACCTGGAATTTTTAAATTGAGAAATTTGATCTTTGAAATTCTAAACTTGTTGAATATTTGTAGACTTTTTTGCCTTATCAAATTCCGGAAATGGCAAGGTACTTACGAATATCTTACCTGGAAAAGCCCCCCGTAGACCTACAAATAACTTGACGTATCACTAAATATAAGTTTTGAATGTTTTCATTTTCTCATTCATGTATGCATGCATCATCAGGACCTTACAACTGACATAAACACTGAGGATTGAATCTCACTCCTACTTCAAGTAAAAGTTGGATGGCGTTGAAATGCAAACTTTTAGCAGTTTTTATAACTATAGCTTGTATCTTTCCTGCAGTTTTCCCTACTTTCTTCCACTTTCATTCAAGTTTCCTTAGGTTTGAGTGGTGACTCTTTACAACTGCAATAACACTTCATCAGATCCAACACAGAAAAAGTTTGTCACTAAAACACTTTCTTTATTTTTTTCAACTATTACTTTGTTTCAGATACTGGCTTTTAAAAAAGTGTTTACCTTTATAATAGTTGCACAAACGTAGTCTTTGTTATGTTGTAGTTTATATCAGTTTCATTTTTGTTTACAGCATTCATGTTCTCAATTCAGGTGAATTCACTTGTAACACAGCTACTTGGCTCTTCATTTTTAGGTTATTCCAATTTAATTAGACAATTGTTTGGGGGTGCCTGTGCCTTGGTACTTGTGTTTGTGTGTCCAACATAAGTATTTTTCCCAAAAACCTTTTTTTTGGTTTTTGAGGTCATTATGGGTAATTAGTGATATGGAACATGATTTTAGTGAGTGTAAAGTTGCGTAAAGTTTTTGTGTCGCCTGCCATATAAGGCAGGAATACCAACTAGGGATCACTTTGTCCACTGTTTTGTCTGTTGTGTAAAATTTGCCTCTAATATTTCCGCATAACTTTGATGGATTTAAAAACAAACTTGAATCATGGATGCAACATGGGATCCCGCATTTGCTGATAAGGATCAAAGGTCACATACCAAGGTTCAAAGGGGCATGTGAGGTCAAGTTGTAATATACGGCTGAACATGTGTCAAAATTGACCTATTAAAAAGTTGAAGTTCAATTGGAACCAGTATGTTTTGAGGAGTCCAATGTGTGAAAATATCGGATCCAAAACATGATTAATATAAAAGTGAATGATGTACGCCCAATATTTAATTGGTCTCGCTCTGAGTTTCAAAATCTGGGCTCCCCGACTGCATCTCGCCCAACATTTCTGCAATTCATGCCGACGTCAATTACATTTGGGCTTATCGATCCAAAGTTTTATATCAAAATTGGGGGGAGTACATAAGGTGCAAGATTGGATCCCTCATTTGTGAGCGGTCAAAGGTCACATGCCAAGGTCAAATGAGACCTATCATTACAAACCGCAACGGCCAGGCGACACATGCAGTCCGAGGACCGATGTATTTTAAGTGTCGTGCTGGATCAGGTTCATAACTGTGTTGAACAAAGGGCTTATGTTGTGGTACATGTGGAGGTCAAAGGTAATACAGGGGGGCACTTAAGATCATTTGTTTAGTGCAGATACACAATATCTCTTTCTTTAACCTTCAAATGCACATGAATTTTTGTGAATTACTTTTTTAATAATCTTTGTTCTGTTTCTTTAATCTATCCAGATAAATCGGACAACCTATTTGGGGCTGGCAGTCCCTATTTTTAAAAACAATTTTAGTAGAGCACAATAACTTCGATGACCAATATAAATAGATGCATGTAAGACTACTCCCTGTGTAAAAAATATTACAATCACTTGGATATCACAACCCTAATAGCCACAAAAGTCATCACTTTTGGTTTATAGTGCCCTCTATAGCCAGTCCTTTTAAAGCTATTATGTATAACTACATTAAAAACTTCTATATTTAGTAATCTCATACAGTTTACACAGAATATTGTTAGTGGACTAAATAATAATCCAAATTGGGTGTCAATTGCAACATTAGGTGTGTTCTTCCGGATATTACTTGTGTCATTCCAGTTTGGTAAGAAGAGACTTTCAAACAGTTTGGCAAAGATTGTTTGTGGTTTAAAATTGTGTGATTTCACAATGTGTCATGGGGTTTGGGGTTTTTAACAGCTGCTCCATGGTAACCTCATCATTTTGTCACTTTTGTTTGGTCCTCTTAATTTTAGTGTTAGGAATTTACAAGATTAGGATTATAGAGTATCGGGAATAATGGTCTGGATTAGGAGTATTTTGTGATCTATAGCTTGTCTACTCACTTTCACGTCAAGGAATTTTTTTAATAAGTCAATTAGAATCACAGTCAAATCATTTTGTAATGTGCCACCACCCTATATGAATTTTGGCAGCCTCACATCGGAATAAGCTGCATGTTGAAGGATGTCGTGACAGAATACTAAATTCTTCCCTAAATCACATTACAGGTAAAAGCACAATTATGCAGTGATTATCTTACTAATTTGTCACAAATTGTATGTGGAAATGTCGTTGTGCATAAAAGATGGGGGGGGGGGGGGGGGCTTGCTCATGTCATTTTGCTTCATATATTAAAATTTTTTTTGTTTCCAGAAGTAGGTAACTCATTGATTTTAAATACTGCGTGTAGGTACCACTCCAACTTGAAATAAGCAAAAATGTTTATGTGGCAATAGCAATTTTGGCACTTTAACAGAAGTGAACTTGGAAGTGAATCATAACCACCGGATATATTATAGTACTACCAGCATGGGAGCTACTTTCAAATGCCTCAGGAAGATGCAATGGTATACTTACCGGTTGTGGTTGAATAACTTTTGATAAGTAATTAGATAAAGTATTTCAGTAGAAAATTTTTTTTTAACAAGTGAAAACAGACCTGTCGCCAATTGTCAGTAAAAAGCATTGTAGTACACATACAGACGTAGCTGGGTTTCTGTTGTGAGAGATAGATTTCCTATGCTTTTTGGTGTTTTAAATTGCTGCCCTCAGGGTTCCTGGAGCAATTTCAAAGGATCCGTGAAATATGGATTGACAATGTGTTACTATCGAAGCGTAAAAATTCTTGTGCCATGTTTTTTCCCTTCCAGTAGTCAATTAGGCCTAGCTACTGGTTCCTGATTCCAGAGGAATACACTTCAATTATAAATTGTTTAGATTGGAAAATGAGTCCTATCTTGCATAATACATTGTAAATCCTTTAATGTAGACTTAACTAGGAAATAAAAGTAAAAATCACAGTTTGTGGGAAAAATCAAAATATACATAACTGTTTTTTTTTATTTTAGAGTTTAGTTGTTTTGACCAGTTGAGAATTTGATATACTCTTTGCTATTCATTGGATTCCCCCAATTTTTGTAGACATTTTCATATAGAAGTCTCAGGATGCAATGAAGGTACGATGTATTGCTATTTATTCCGTCAAGCGCTACTTGCACAACATCCTATACAGCGCATGACCGAATCAATTTTTTTCTAATACCCACCTCATTTGTATCCTTGTGAATTCTATATGAAACTCTACCAATTTTTTGTCTGCTTTGTTGACATAGTATGCAGAAGTGGTGTCTACATAACCACTGTCCCAACTGACCCATGCACAATAATATCAAGAATCAACAGTTGCGCCTATCCGGCTGACTTTTTGGGGGGGGGGGGGGGGGGGGGGGGGGGGGGCGTCAGAAAAGATGAGATTCATTTGCAGATATTTCTTCTTCCTTGATTCTGTGGAAGCACTTTTAGTTTTGCTCAGTCCCACTTTCTTTTTGTTGAGTTCATTTTCAGATCATTTCATGTTTTTTTCTTGATTTATTTGCTGAGTAACTTACACAAATAAAAGAAAATCTAGTAGGCCCAAGTCAATTATTTTCCTTATCAGCAATTATGCAATGTAAAAGCAATCTTAAAATAGATTGTGTTGTGTCAGTTATTTTCCTTCTAATAATTTGTAACATTAGTGGCAAAAAATATCTGAGATTGAAGAAGAAGCCTATTTATTTTAGTTTTACATGTGTTTTGTCTTTTATGTATAACCTATTTTAATCATCTTTTAAAAATCAAAATAGTTTGAAGGAATAAGTTTTCAAAGAATTTTTCCAGAGTAAAAGTTTTATATTGGTCATTTTAAGTAAATAGGGTTTTTGCATGTAAAAGTTACTTCCTTATTGATAATTTATGAAAAATATGGACTATGGCAGTGGGGTTAAAAAATGTGGGTAAAAGAGGTGCCGAGATATTATAGTTTGCATAGGCTAAAACAATCTCACCTAATGACTGTATTAAAAGCAGGAAAGTTCCACTCACTGTGAATTCTGCCCGAAAAAGCACTTATCGGAAAATTGGGCCTTGTTTTAAGATAAAATGGTCGCAGTTTTGGAATTTCAAAACCTTATCAAAGCCCACATAATCCTGTCCCAAACTGACCACACACATATTCAAAGAAATAGTGGTTGACCCCAATCGTAATTTAGTCCTGACAGGCCCCAGTGAAGTTACCGATGGCAGTCAATCAGAGGGGGCAAGATTCCAAATCGTCCCACCCATAGGGGAAAATTCAAAAGTCGTCTTGGTGGATTTACTACTCTACTCCAATTAAAGTTCTGAACTTTTTCGAAATGCACGCGTAGTGTCAAGAAAATTGCCGAATTTACTTTAATTTTGCCTACATTTAGGCTGAAATTGGTTGGAAAAATTCCCCCCGACGAAGATGGATGAAAATGCATCATAATTTTGGTCCATATATCGTCCTGCGTTTTCGACGAGCCAGAGGGGGCAACTTTTCCTACTTAATCAGTCTGTATATCCACTATCAGGTCCTTTACCATTAGCTGTGACATATTATTGTACATATATTGGCAAGTCAATTTTGTAAATATTTTTCATCATAAAGTGATCTTTTTCCACAGTGTAAACTCCGTAGATTGTAGTGATTCTGATTTGTAAGTATTTAGAAACCTGAAAAATGCATAGCTGTTGGAAATTTGGTTTAACTAGGACAGACAACCAGAACAAAGGCAATAAATATCAAGAACACAACAACTTTGACATCAGTTTAAATTATTTTTTAAAATTAGGTTAAAAACGCGTGTTTTTTTGTTTTTAATTTGTATTTGAAATTTGGAATTTTTCTTCTAAAAAAATGTAGTTTTTTTAATAGAATGTTCTAATGAGGATCGACATAGAGGCATATAACATACAAGTGTTAACTGCTTTTTTTTTACTTAACTCCTACAATGGTAGGATTCCAGTAAAGGATAAATTATTTTCCTGAAAAGTAAAAAATGTAAGGACTTAATTAAAATTGAAGGCTTTCTGCAAAACAATAGCTAAAAGCCTGTCTCTGCCCCCTGATATGGCAAGGGCGGCTTAATGCCATTTTTTGGTAAGGTTCACTTAAATCCTGAAAATAAAGACCCAGATGTTAGAGTGTTTAACAGCTTGTAAACACCTGCTCATATTAACCTTTCCTTTCTGTTACCATTTTCGAAGACAAAACAGACACGGTACATGTTGAAAAGCGGGTGCCTCAAAATTTGTCGAAACCAATTTGTATGCTGCACTGCTTTGATATTGTGAACTCTCACCCCTGAAATATTAAGTCCAAAATCAACACCTTATGTGCCAAAATGAAATGATTGTTTATAAAACCACCTCTGAGTGGTTTTGTTCAGAAAAACTTGGGTTCACAGTGTCAAATCACTAGAAAAACACACTAGCGTTGATTCCCTTTGCATGTAATGTTTGGACGATCCTGTCACCTTGATGGTGATAAGAATCAATAAACTAAAGTCATGATTGTCTTATGATAATAAATGAATTTTAAACACATTTGGTGTGATGAAAAAAATTACAAGTATTTTTACAATAATGCCATTGGGAAGTTTTTGCATAAAGTCTTGGGATTATGATAGCTATGTGTAGAAAATGTGTTTGTCTTCTTCTTAGCAAGGGAAAAGTATCCTTTGAAGATGAAAGGATGGTGTATAAGAGTGTGCGAGATCAGTGATGCTGTATGGGAGCGACGAGACGTGGTGCTGGGCGAAGTGAGGATGGGATCTGAGGAGGCAGAGAGAGCAATGATAAGAGCGATTGTGTGGGGTGAGGTGAAGTTGATGGTTAGGATGACGACTGAGGACTTCTTGATGCAGATGTTGGTTTGGAAGAGGCGATGGGCCGGTTGGCGAAGGGGAAAATTAGTGTACGTTGGTATTGGCATGTGTTGAGAAAGGATGATGGCATGCCTTAAGAAGGGCATCTGAGTTCGAGGTGGGAGGTTCGAGGAGGATAGGGGATGCCCAAAGAAGACATGAAGAAGCAAGTGGAGGTGAGGAGGAGAGTAGGAGGGTTGGTGTGGGATGCATTGAAATCGGGAAGTGCAGTGTAAAGAAGGAGTAAGGGTGGTTGCTGCCGTGTGAGGTGAATCCGGCCACCCCCGATTCTTACGGGGACAAAACCGGGGATTAAAAATTTGGATTTACTACTACTACTAATCTCAGGTTCTCAGTCAAAAAATTTGAGAGCAAAATGAAGGAATCTTATATTTGTTGAAAATGATAATTCTACTTTAAGGTGCATTTCATGATTCCAGCTCCTTCTATTTCTTCATGGTTCACTATAGATTTCCTTGAGAAAAATATATTTAATTAGATTAATTGAATTTGAGGATCCCCGATCTTACGTTTGTGTTATTGAGAATTGTTGTTTCCCATGTCCCATAGGCCACTGTGCACAAACAAACTTCTTCAAAAAAGATACAAAAAATACAAAAGTGCGAATTTCTAACAATACGACCGAATTTGCATTAAGATTAGTTACATGTGATTACTAAGGCTAACGGTTCAGATGAAGAAAAAAAATCAACTTTTTTGAGGTAATTTGGGGGAAAAGAGATTGTTCCCTCTTTAAAGTAATTCCAGTGTAGAAAAGGACAGATGTCAGATAATTGAACAGTGACATTTTTTTTTTGGGGGGGGAGGGTTGATATTAATGAGTGGCATTTTTCTGTTTGATATTAATGAGTGGTAGGTTATACTAATGCTTTCTTCTAGTTAAGGATTATTGGTAAGTGACACTTTACAATTCTTTGAAGCCATCTGGCGCAATGATCGGAGGATGTTGGCACTTCAGGATATCTTCTAGGAGAAAACACAGTGAATCATAAAGAAAACTGGGTAACAGTTCGTCTTCCAATTTTTTTTTTTATTTTGTAGGACAAGAGAAGTATCTGGGAAGGCGTAGCAGATCGCACCCATTCCCCGGGCTCTTTCAGCAAGGACCCAAAAGGATGTGGGTGAGGGCTTTATTGCCATGGAGCACAGTTGGCGGTGTTGGAATGGTGGAAAGAGAAGGATTCAGAATCAACTGGCAAGCACGTATGTATAATCATCAAAATATGAGCATCTTAAAAGTTGTGATCAGTCACATTACGACTGAGTATGCGTACTTTTCTGAATGAGGACTTGACCCTGGAAGTATGAGTATTTTGGTCCTGAGTACGAGTAGAGTCTGGCAAAAATTTTAAATCCCGGTATGGTGCAAGTACCACGCCGAGGACGAGTATGAGTATTACGCATGAGTACGAGTATGAGTACTCTATGCCTGAGTACGAGTAGAGTACGAGTACTTTAATAGTCTGAGTTCAAGTATGAGTACTTTTACATGAGTGAGTGTAAAATACTTGCAAAATTGCACATTCGTAATATGTGACTGTTTGGTTGTGTGGGTTATTTATAACTTTGTTGGCACAGAAATTAAAGGTGCGTGTTCCCGTCCGATTTATGTGTATTGTGTTCTCTACTAGATATGAGAAGCCTGGCACTTGCAATACACCCCATCAAGTTACCGTTGCGATGGAAACAAACTGGCGGTTTGTTTGATGTGTAGGGACGCATAACGTCAGTTGCAAACCCTTATTCAATACTGTGCCGAATATTGAGTGGGTAACACTAAAACGGCGTTTGGTCCGTTTTTTTTTTAATTGTAGATGAAAATATTGTTGTGAAATATTTTGAAGGCTAAGATTTCAGGATGACAATGAGAAAAATACGGCTTCATTGATATCTCAAAATCGATACTACTCAGGGGTAAATAGGGAAGACGCACCTTACTCTTGGTCAGATAAAGCAGTGCAGAAGGTGTTAAGCACGTATTTGTTTGACTTTGGTGGGACCTTTGGCAACCAGAAACATTCTGTGTGCCAATGTATAGCATTTTGGAAATTAGTTTCAGTGTGGCACTGCCACAATTTTTTCCCCAAGTTGCACAATTCTCAATTGATAGAAACTACCAGAATCATATTTCCCAACACTCATGTAGCTGTCAGGGTTGGAGGTCGTGGAAACCCAGATCTTTGTATGGGCCTATTTATTGTAATTCTAAATAAAACAGCACCAACTTTTGGGAATCAAAACAAATATAAGGGCCCAATACTTAGTACTTGGTTGAAGCCTCCCCAGGCTTTCTTGCTTCCTTTTAACCTTTAGGCAAATCACTACTTGTTTTGTTTGTTGATGATCTTATGTTAATTACCACAATAAGTGATTAGAGCAAAGGTAAGCACCATTATAATCAACACACTTCTCCTTTGGATGGTTTGACACTTTTCAGTTGCATTGAAAAAGGTTAAGTTTGACCTTTGACATGACCTGTGCAACCCTATCACCATGTCCCATGCACCATTCTACAGTGCAGAGTACTGTAGCATGATCAGCAACAAAGTTAACAGACTGTCATCTTCTGTAAGTACCAAAGAAATAAAACCCTGTTTGTGCTGTGCGTATTGACCCAGTATGTCTTGCCCATCATACATATTGAACCCCCCGGCTGCTTATCGAAGTCTATACCTTATGTGTCACGTTGCATAGCCAACAGCTGCAGATCAAACAATATTGGTTTGAGATTTACAGAGAAGTATGTTGACTTTGCGTCTAAAGCACTCTTATAATTGTGTGTGTTTGTGTACGATGATTCAACATAATCAACCCAATGCGCTGGAGGCGGCATCAAGAAGGGAGCTCGTGGCCCCAAGGTGGACGTCTTTGAATGGCTCGAAAACAACAGAAGGTTTGGCCGTA
Source organism: Ophioderma brevispina (assembly GCA_023653785.1). Lineage (NCBI taxonomy): Eukaryota > Metazoa > Echinodermata > Ophiuroidea > Amphilepidida > Ophiodermatidae > Ophioderma > Ophioderma brevispina. Next base: position 47,560 of record JAMKCH010006832.1, on the reverse strand, counting down.
CACGGGAGCCTCTCAGCCAGACCGGCTGCCCAGGAATTCAGTGACTCAAAAACAGAGGTAATCGAAAACACCGAGTGATCTAAAAAATTGTATAGACCACTCCTATGATTAAAGCATAAACAGTCAGGAGATGTCAATTTCCTTATTTTGTGATGTTACTGGTTGAAAGACAATACAGCATTAATAAGGAACACTAACAATCCCAAAAGTTTAACAAAATTTTAAGCATCGGGAATAAGTATGGTTTCAGGAGCTACTTAAAGACACTGGTGGAAGGTTGCCTCTCTAATATTTTAACTGGAAGCTTGTTCCAGAGCCTAGGACCAAGAAATGTTGAATGATCTGTTGCCAATTATCTTGGTACGAGTATAACAAGCATGTAACATCAATAAGACCCGTACCCTTGTCTTGTACCACAGCATTACTGACCCACACATGTACAAATTTAATTTAGACCATAACTGCCTGTCAAAAGAGAACTCTTTACTATCCTGGTGGTGATAGGTAATAGACATTTCATCTCTTCTGTTTAATGAGCCAGGAAGGAGGTTGCCCCTAGTGGCAGGCCTTGAACATTTGGCCACTTATTTCAGCAACTTCAGAGTCAAGTTTTGTAGGTTCACCTTTATCGATACATAACGTCTAGGCCCGCTCCCATTCATCACTTATCTATGTCCCGTCGTTTGTTAAACATGACCATTATTTTGCGGAAGTGTCCTTCTAGCTAGCTGAGATGACCATTAGGGAGATATGGTCATCTAGCGAGCTAGATGACACTTCCGCAAAAAATAATGGTCATGTTATAACAAAAGAAACAACTATAGGAAGTGGTGTAGAAACACCGCTACCGATTGTCTGGGGGAAGGGGTTATTTAAATTATAATCTCATATGGACACCTGCCATTATCGCAACAACTCCTGTAATTAAGGGAGTTATTGTGGAACAAACAAAAAAGTCTGTCGTCCTGAATGCCACAGCGTACGGTTATTCCTTGTGTGTCGCCAGCAGGATTGTATTTACAATACATAAGTCTTGGGTGTCGCTTTGTCCTATATGAATGATAGTCAATGGGTCATTACAGTATAAAGATTAATTCCACATTTATAATACTGTTTATACTCTGGAATCAAAAGTTTAGAATTATGTATGGAATACCATTATCGTGGACTTCTTATATCTATTTTGCACACCGGAAGGGTATGTATTAATTTTTTTATTTTTGTAAGAAAATTCACAACGGAACTGTCCCATGACAAATTGACATTTTAAAACAGCCATTCCGACAAAAAAAGTATACTTTAATCATCCCGAAAACGGCCGTTAATTCCAAATAGACCGTACCTATAGCAAAATAACAGAGTTTGGTCTCAACGGCTCCCACCTTCAACAGGGCACAACGTAGAGGAACTTGTGATCGGATCATCCGACCTTCGATATGAAAATAATACGCATAAGGTCTTATGGCATACCGATTCAGAACACCAGGAGATATATATGGTTGCCAGCGGCGGTCGGACTGCTTTCCCCAAAATTTCCCCAGTATTGTCTGGGTGGCGTGCCGTTAACCAAAGCATGCACATAATTTTAGCCTAAAGGCCGGGAAGCAATCCACGTAAAAACCAAAGTCTTAATGCTTTTCACGAGTCCACTCATGATGATATAAATTCTGCTGTGTCAGTGATGTGATTCTGAATTATAATCGTATCTGACTGAGGGTGAAGGAAATTGGGGACTGTATATTCATCTGCTTCTGCCCCTGGACCACATTCCCTTTGTCTTGGTGAGTGTATTGGTTTTACACCAAAGACCGACAGTTAAGCCGAAACACAGATTTCCTCTAGTGTTTTAGTGTCCATAGGTGGAGAATACAATACATCCAGCTGAATGCCCAAGATCGAATACCTCTGTTAGATTATACCCCTTGTATTATCTATTGGTGATAGACTCTGTACACATGCGAATATAGGAAGGATCTGGTGCTTTTATTTAAAGAACAAATTAAGGCTTATGTACCTTTTAACGTTAAAATTATTAACGGGTATCCAAAATGGTGCCGAATAATTGATAAAAATTCCACTTGATCCTGTGCCTCGACGTTTATGTAATATAAAGGTCTCCAACCACCAGTCGCGATATAATGGTCGTCTAGAGATCTTTTTCGCTTGCTAGTTTCTAACATGTCTCGCCGGCGGCTCGACATGGTCAGAAACTGGCAAGCTCAACACATCTCTAGACGACCATTATATCGCGAATGGTCTGTTTGGAGACCTTTTATACATTATCCAAATCAATTTTGACAGATATATTGATTCTAAAAAAAGCATATTGATATATCTTTGAACATAGAGAGCTGGTATTCAGCATTGTTTTTTTTTCAATAATGTTATCATTATTCTTGCGATTCCTGCATTTGTAGGTTCTCAATCTAGACAGAGACTGAGGCAACAATATCCCGACAATCCACGCTCAGACATTACATTAGAGGCCCAGCAGAGGGCGCGCTTGAAGACCAGCAAAAATTGGATGAGCTGAGAAGACTCAGGTATGATTACAGGTGCAGTGTTTCACATTCATGAAAGACATGTGGATTTTTTGTGTGTGTGTAGCTATTTGTTAATGCTGTTGTCTCTGGCCTATGCAAGCATCTTAGGTCCGTATGCACAAAAGATGTAGACCGGGTCTAAAGTTAGACCTGGTCTAAGTGTAATTTTGTCCCACCAGAAAAGACATTTTCCTTTACACTAATGCAAGGTATTTTGTATTTATTTTGAAATTTGCAATTAAAGCTCAAATTTTGGAAATAGTTACTTTACGAAGAATGTGCTACTTAGCAATTTGAGGCAAAACCTAATTTTGACTTAGACCAGGTCTAAGACTTTTAAACCTGGTCAACTTTTTGTGCAACAGACCCTTAGAGTTTGGAATTACCTGTTCATACATTCAATTGTGTAACTTTAACTGTATTGTTTTTATGCTATTAAATACAAATGGAACTTATGTGTCTTTGCCAGTTGGTGTACTTGTGTTTGTGTATTGTGTTTGTGTGTTTGTATATGTTAATGTGTGTGCGTGCTTGTGTAGGTGTGTGTGCGGCTAGCCACACCTCAATCTAGTCATCATTCCTACATTTTAAAATAACAATGGAAATGTGGGATCTAACAGTTAATAATGCTGCAGTTGTATCAAACTAGCAAGCCTTACCAGTACTACTTAGCTTACATTTATGGAAGGGTGAATGTTTTTTTTGTTTTAATGGAGGAGTGAAGTGAAAAGTGGCAAAGAATTAAAAGACAGTGAATACTACGACCAACTCGTGATCTGAAGATCGTGGTTCAAATCCCGCTGTGGCCATGCAATGTGTGGGGAACTTGGGCATGCACCTATCTTGTCTGCCTCTTCTCTCCTCTCTACTCACGGTGAAGTGGTTGCTGGGGTAGACCGTGGCCAGTACTTTGTTTTCAACAATTGAGGAGTCTTGTGAAATTTTAGGCCAAAATAACTCACTCAGGAAGTTAAGTTGTGCTACATATTTATATATGTACTTATTTGTAATTTTATTCTTTGCTTTTTTTCTTTATAACAGTACCAATAAAGACAAGTATTCTGGTATGCCTGGTATGAGCCCAAGTGACTTCAAGGTAATCAAATGAAATCTGAGTGATTAAAGAAAAAAAAATTAAACCAAAGTTTTAAATCCGGTTTTGTCCTCTCTAACGGGGTGGCCGTATTCACCTCACACTCATCAATATTGCTGTGAGGACGTGGTGGAGCACAAGATAATTTGACCAGAGCCCTTCCTGACGCCAATCCACAAATCCAAACAGTTTCGGCGTGGGCCCTAGGCTTTTGGGCAACGCATGCCCCCCATGCAAGGGCAGCATAGGGTGGATGGCCGCCATTACTCTCCAGAGCTGACGCCAATGTAGGTAGATCTTTCTACCATTCTTCCGGGTAACCAGCTATCCCTCCGTCAATCGATTTCCTTAGAAACCTGATGGGCGGTGACGGCTTAGCCGCCGCCACCGGCCCTGGGACAGGTTACACTGGTTAACGTGATGCAGTAGCAGGCCCTCCAATGGACCTTGCCGGACTTAAAGTGAGTATGCTGAATTCAAAGTACTGTAGTGGAGTATTTTAATGGGGTTCATTTTTGGCCATCACAACTTGGGCTAATGTTATCATATACATTTAATGGATTACATGTCTCAGTAGGGCAGACAATATCCTTAATTTACCATAGCTCATCGTAACAGTGACAAATCCTCATGTAACTTATAAATCATTACCCTGACCTGATTCCTTTACACCAATGTTGACTGCAACATATCATTTCCCTTCTGAGAAGTGGAATGCCCCAAATTACCATAATAACACCAAAACCCCTAAAAGAGAAATGGTCTCGACGCAGTGATCCCAGGTCACACCCTGTCGACCTTAGCTCTTCCTCAATTCCGTGTTGGCCGCCAGTCAGAACTGACGTGTTACCAGCAGCCTCTGTCTTATAGCAGCCAAATTAACTGAATTTTTTAAAATAATTGATACTGAAAACGTACTCCTACTACTATTACCATATCTATCTGGATTATATACGGATTTTACTGATTCTAGCGCTCAATTCGGACGCGAATAACCGGAGACTTTTACGCCGTCGGATAGCTCTTGTTTTGTATCCTTTTTTACCGCCTTGCGGTCATGTTGATCTGTGTGGCGTGAAATAAGGAAACAAGGCCAGCCTTGACGCACGTGTTGCTGTTTTGACTGCCTTTGACTATAGTGTGAGTTTGTTATGTTATCTTGTTAACGGGCTTGCTCGCTGAACAATTTAGTTGGTCTGGTGTGCGTATTATTTTATTAAATGCGGTGGTATACTTAATAAAATATTGTGAAACGTGTGTGAAAAATTTCTTTAACCGTTCACGACTCAGTTACCGAGTTGTTTTGTGTCCTGACTTATCGTACCGGGAGACCTCCACTGCACGCCTGTTCTTTTCTGCGTTTTTATTGCGCACGCTTTTCCATCTAGCAACTCACGCTCACCCTGTTCATATGGCTCACAATTGCGTGCGCTGCCCTGCCTCCTTCATGAGTGGGACCCCCATCCTTTATGTGTCGGTCCACAGGCAATGTTTCCCCCACCGACCGGTGCGCCTCTTTCTGTCGTGGACTTTCGGATGTTCACGTGGGCAACCATCTAACCTGGGTACGCCGCTCGTGGTGCGCATCATCGCCGCTGGCTCGCCTGGTTTTAGCCCTCTGGGGCTGCTCCGGTGCAGGTTGGCGCGGTCTGCGCTGCCGATCCTCCAGGGGGATTGGCGGCCACGGGCATTCCGGTGGTGGTGATTGTGGATTGTGGTGTCCCTGGTCGCCCTGGCTGATCCATCGCCGTTGATGTCCACACCGAACGGGGTTGCGGCCCGGTGCTTCGTGCACTGTCGACCGCACGACCACGTGCCATCACTTCGGGGTATGTTTCTGCAAACCCTGGGGCGTGGGCTTCGGTATCCCTGGGCGGGACGGGCCGCAGGTGTTGGCTTCTCTCCGCCTTCAACCCCTCCTGACCACCGGTTGCTAGTCATGCAGTGCTTCCTCAGCAGACGCCGCATGCTGTTCCAGGCCCTTCGGGGCTTGGGGTAGCAATTGGCGCTCCGCTGGGCTGGCTCCGCCTACGCCCGAGCTGAGTAGGGTCGACTCATCACCCCCCCCCCCCCAAATATCCACCCCCCCCCCCACCCGCCTCTCTGTGCGGGTCACCCTGCTACGGTTGCAGTGCTGGTCCTCCGGCATCTGCTTCGCTGCGGGTTCTGCCCTGGTAGTGTCCCGTTGGGTGCCCCTGCCATTTGTGTTGGCGTTCCTGCGCGGCAGCCTTCGTGGCCTACCCCTGCGGGGACACAGTACCCTCTGCGCTACCTTCTCAGGTTATGCATCAGCCCCGTACGTGGCCTACACACCCCAGTCGACGGACTTCTGGGGTGGGTCAGTCTGGTATGGTCTTTCGACTCGTGGCTCCCGCTTTGGCGGGAAGCCCCTCCAGGCTAGGTTCACTCCGCGCCTCCACCGTCGTCTGCCCCGCCGCAGGCACAGGTGCTGTCGGGGCTGCTTCTGACCCGCTTTCGGAGCGGGGCGGTTTCGCCACTGCTGCAGCAGTTTGTCTCCTTCCTTGGAGCCGTCAAGCTGCGGCGGTACAGCCTGGTACCGGCCGGGGCAGGGCGGTCTACCCTTCCACTACCCTTCCTGCTACGTGCCTTGGACTTGGGTGTCGTCCCCACACCTTCTCGGCCTGTACCCTCGTCAGGGTCGGGCTGGGTGCAGTCGAGCCTCATGGCTCCTGCGGCCCCGCCTATGCCAGTTGGTTGGTCCCTGCGGGAGGCCCTGGTGTCGCCGCCCAGGTGGCGACGCCTGGCCCTCCGCCTTCGTCCGCTCGTTCTGTCGTACCATCCTCTCAGGACTCCTACCAGCCGCAGACTTCCGATGTTTCGGAGGACAGCGCTGGCGGGGTGGACTCAGGCTCGGAGGTGAGTCACCTTGGTGATACTCCTTCGCAGCCTTCGACGTCCGCGGCAGCTTCGGAGCAGGAGGAGGTGGATTCTCTTCCCGCGTGCACCCCTCGTGTGCTGCGCAGGGCGGCCGAGTCTCTTGGCCTGTCTTGCGCGCCTGAGCGGCGTGCGGAGGAGGGACAGCTCAATCTGGGCTTCCCTATCCTCCCTCCGGAACGCGTCCAGGCGTTGACGCTTCCCACAGACGTTGGTCTTCTGTGGAAGCGCTCCGGGGAGGTCACTCAGAAGCTCTCTTTGTACCCGGTGAAAACTTTCGCCAAGTCGTTGAGAACTACCGAAGGGGACTACGACTCCTTCCTGAGGACTCCGACTATAGATCTTGACCTAGCAGCCAAGTTGCCAACAGGCCGGGGTGCCCCGACTGGCTTCTCCCCCTTCTGGGAGGACCAGTTGAGGCACCTAGACCTGGCGGTGACCTCTGGTATCAGACTAGGCGCTTTCTCGATCGTCCTCGCCCACGACATCTATCCTCGATGGGCGAGGGTGGAGTTTTCTCCTCGGAAGCCTCTGAGCTTTTTGATGTCCTAGCCTCGCTAGTGACTCGGCAAACAGACGCTTCAATGTCTTGGCGCGCGCCGAGCTTCTGGCGAAGAGATCGGGGAGAACGCCCTGCTTCACACTTCGCACCCTGAGCTCCGATCTTGCATCGGATCTCTCCAAGACCAAGGAGTCACGGACCCGTCCTCTTGGAGGTTCGTTAGGGTGACTCACTGCTTGACTATGCCGGAGGTTGTGGCCCAGTCGAGGCAGGCGCCTAAGGATGCTCAGGGGCGAGATCTCCTCGGGGATCTTCGACTAGAAGAAGAAGAAAGAAGCGATCCCGCTCCTCTTCTTCCAAAGTATAGTTCCGACAGCAGGAGAAGCCGACACCGCCTCAGCAACCAAGAAGCCCGCAGCTCCGGCCACTTCTTCCCAGAAGTCCGGCGCCAGGCCGAAGACTCGTCACCCTCCCAAAAGCAAGGCGCCCCTGGGAAGGGAAGAAGTCTTCGTCCTCGATCAGGGCACGGCGGCCGCGGGGTCTCTCCTTCGGAGGGACGAGGGAACCTTACCACCTCCGGTGGGCGGCCTGCCTTGAGTTCTTACGCGCGGGAATGGCACCATTTACACAGACGCCTTGGGTGCTGAGAGTGGTGGAACGGGGGTATCGTCTAGATTCACCGCAGGAACCACCCGGTGGTGACCTTCCCCACCCGAGACCTCCCCCCTCCGGGGGGAAACCGAAGAAAAACCACTTCTTCTGGACGAGGTCTGGGCGCTCTTGGCGAATAGGGTGCCGCTCCCAAGTCGACCCCACCTTCACCGAAGGGGTTTGGTCGACCCGCTTCTTCTTGGCCCCAAGAAGACGGGGATTGGCATCCCATCACGGAACGCTAAAGCATTTGGAATCAGTATATCAAGCCGAAGAAGTTCAGGATGGAAACCTTAGCGTCGATCCTGCGCTGTCCGCTGAAGGGGAGTTTGAGGCGTCTTCTTTGGATCGGAAAGACGCTACCTACACTCCCAGTCGCCAAACCGACCGTCGGCTGGCTCAGATTCCAAATCGAGGGCCAGTCGTAAGAGTGGACGTGTCTCCCCTTAGGGCTTTCCAACCTCTACCAGGGTCTTCACGATGGTGACCCGGGAGGTGGGCGCCTTTCTCAGGCGGAAGGGGGTCAACCTCTGCCTGAATCTGGACGTGGCTTGGATCTACGGTCCGCGCCACAGGCGACGGCCAATATGGTCAGCCGTACCGTTAAGGGCGTGCAGAGGTTGGGCTTCATTGTCAAATTCGACAAGTAGAGCCTACACCCTATCAGGAACTGACGGTATCTGGGTGCTCGGCTATTGAAAAGGAGGTCAAGGGCAGGCACCGAGAAGAAGAAGGTCCTACGACGCCGGGTGGATGTCGTGGTTCAGAATGCGACATCCATGGCAGCTGCTTATGCCGGCCCCCGCTCGAGACTGACTTCGCCTTCTAGGCTTGACGGCCAGGCTTGGCGACGGTCCCGTACTGTCGCTTCATAGAGTTTGCTTCAATTGCACCTCGGGCGGCACTACAGGCCGATCAATCACCCAGATTCCCGTCTGTATCCCTATCAATGCAGGGATCTGGGAACACCTGGCATGGTGGTTTCACCGCCCCAACCTGACTCAGCGGAATCTCTTTCGATTGTTGTTGCCACGACGGACGCGTCGAAGTAGGTCGTGGGGCGGGGTTTCACCTAGACCTCAGCGCCCTCGGGGACCGTGGTCCCAGACCGAGGCACCAGGCCATGTCATTCGCCTCGAATTGTGGGCAGTAGAACGAAGTCTTGCTCACTTCGAGGCGATGGTGACCAACTCCAGCGTGTCCTAGTACAGACGGACAACTCCACCGTGGTGGCCTACATCAACAAACGGGGCGGGACTCGGTCCCGTTCCCTGTGTCTCGACGCCATACGTATCATTACGTGGTGTCGGGACATCGCCATCACGTTGTCCGCGGGTACCCTTCCGGGGGCCAGTCTTCAATTTCTTGCCGACGATTGTCAAGCGGCAGGATGCCGGGCCACCTCCTCGGAAGGATACTGAACCGAGATGTCGGGCGGGAGAGCTTCGGAGGTTAATGTTCATCGGAGCGACTGTCGCCCGCACCTGACTCACCAGTCAATTCGTACTGCACACGGACTCACGACCCGGGATGCGTACGCAGTCACGCTATGGGCGATGGAATGGTCGGGGATCACGGCCTATGCCTTCCAACCATTCCGATGCTGGCACCATGTAGTGTCGAAAAACATTGGGGCGGGGATCGGGCGAGGCGTGCCGTATCATCCTCATCGCTCCCTTTTGGCCGAAACCACTTTGGTTTCGTCCAATGGCGGATCGCTTGGCGGCTCCGCCGCTGCGTCGACCGATCCGTCCGGACCTTGTATCCCTTCCGGACGGCCAGGGTGAGCGCCAGTCTGTCGCTGTAGCACCTAGCGTTGACTGTGTGGCCATCATCTGGCAGCGATACCGAGATTCTGGCTTTTCGCATAGGGCTGCCTCGCTCATATCAACGGGAAGAAGGGAAATCACCATGGACGCTTACTCTAAGCGTCTCGGACCCTCCTTCCGCTGGTGTGAGCGATGAGAGGTGTCTCCGACTCGAGCATCATGTAGCCGAGATCGCTGACTTCTCACTGATCGCTTCGGATTAGAGGACTTGAAACTTCTACTGTCAGAACTACACGTCCGTTTCCTAGCGATCCATAGAGGATTCGACGACGGATTACCATAAATGACGATGGCTCGATCGGTCTCCTTCTAGAGGGGATGTTTAATACAAGACCTTCGGCCAGGAAGCCGGGTCCCACCTGGGGACCTTAAATACTGTCCCTAGAATATAGTGAAGCCCCCGTTCGAACCAATGGATGAGGCATCACTAAAACATGTAACCATTAAGACGGCTTTCCTGGCCGCTCTCGCCTCTGGGAGAGGATGCTCGGAGATTAAGAATATCCTATTGTCAGCGTCAGGGAATTTTCTCGGGACAGGGTCAAAATGTTCTTCAGGCAGGATTTTCTGGCAAAGAAACAAGAGGTCATCCTCATTCCGACACTTCAACAATTATATACCCGAATTGCATGTAACTCTTCGGTGCGGAAAGATCGCCTGTGGTGTCCCGATCGGGCCCTTGAGTACTAAACGGAAAACTAGTCCGCTCAGGAGCTCGAACGACTCGTTGTTCTTACACACGATTCCCCCCAGGGTCCGCGTCAAAAGCGCAATTGCTTAGATCGATTCGCGCTGTAATTGTAATTGTAATTATTGATTCCACGCGTTGATAGGAGCTTCCAAGCTCGAGCCCATCTGTTCGTTAATATCACCTTCGTCATGGGCCTATCACCGCGGAATCGCATCGGTGAAAATCGCGAGGCTATGTCGTGGATGGCTCCCACAACGTTGTCGTCGGTGTAATACAGAAACGAACATACAAACTCCCAGGAGCGAGGAGAACGTTGCGGAGGGCAACTCCTGGCTGCCGACTGTGACGCTGGCCCCGGAGTATTCTGTTGTAAGGTGAGCATCTATGTCACCGAATTTTATGTTAAGCCATTTAGGTCCTTAACATATGTTACTTTATGGTTAGTGTAGGTCTCGCCTTTGGCTGCATTCTGTTGGCGTCCCCCTCGACTGAGTGTGCTGTTGGTGGTATTGAAATTATTCATTCAACGGGGGTTAATGCATATATTTCAGTCAAACAATTGGTTTTGTAAAGGAATCCGTTCAGTGTAATGATTATTCAAAAACACATTTAGGTTTTATAATCATTTAACTGAAGGCCTGCATTTCCTTTCCAATGTTGACTTTCCGCTTCCAGGCCGCCCCACAGCAAGATATATACGCGCGTCCGTGTGGGCATTGAGCCAAACGGAATTAAGGAAAGAGTCAAGGTCGACAGGGTGTGACTGGGGTCACTGGTGAGGCCCTTTCTCTTTTAGGGTGTTATTATGGGAAAATTTGGGGCATTCCACTTCTCAGAGAAGGGAAATGCATATATTCAGTCAACATTGGAAAGGAAATCAGGATTCAGTTAAATGATTTATAAAACATAAGTTGTTTCTTGATGAAGACCCATGACAAACCCTGAATGTACAAATTCTCTACTATCATCTGTTTTCATTGGTTCATGCCGAGTTTGAATTCCCAGTTTTTTTAACTGGCTATTATAAACTGCATATAGACTATATTTTTGAGGTGCCATCTCTATCGCAGTTGTGTTTAACAACACCAATTACCCCTGACAAAACCCTGAATTGTTACAATTCTCTACTTATCATCTGTTTCATGCAGTGGGTGGTACAGCATCTCTAACAAGAGGGAGTAAGGAATGCCCAAGACTATGAGCTGACAGATGCTGAGAAGAGGCTTAACCAAGAATGCTATGGCTCATTGGATGTGGCCTTTGATAGACTCGTCATAACAATCAACTTGGCCCGCTAAGAAAATGTAAGATACTGATACAGTCTACAAAGAGTAAAGTGCTTAAATACTCTCAGAAAAATGCCGACACATAGGGCTAGCATGAATTGCGCTCCATAGGCTGCTGGAAATTAGTATGTTCTGTGGGTATTTTGAAAAAAAAAATGAGTTTGACCTCTTAGAGGTCTTATTGATTATATGCATGTATAATGTATTTGTGTGTGTTGTGTACAAGCATGGGCAATGTATTCGGATGTAGCTTTATGTCCAAGGACTCGGGCTTGAAAGCACTCCGGTTTTTTGAATACCTATACCAGCTCTTTGAGGACCTTACTGTTGTCCCCTCAAAAGTACCCTATAGAGAATCATATGGCCATAACCAGTCATGCATGGTCTCAAATCATACGTACACATGCCATCATGATTCATGAAGGCCATGTCTTTAAAGCACACAAGTCACTTTGAGGACATTTTGGACAACACATCTTTGTAAGGATATAGTCGTTTCAAGTTTGGTGTCCTTGGAAAGGTGGTGATATGTGTGGGTGAGTGGGAGGATGGGTGTGGGTGAGATTTGATCAAGAAATAGGAACCAAAATGATGAAAGTACTAGGAAAATATGCATACAATTTGTAGGAAATAAGCAAAACTGTTGAGTTCAAATGGATGACTGTATGTTTGTGGATACCTAGCCTTGTTCACGGTGCTCTACCAACTTCATTGGTTCACACGTCTGATATAAATAATGTCATTATATAAGGAGTGGATCATATCCCCTCCCTAAAATTAAAAAATGGTGAGAATTCACTGTATGAGGTCTCCAATTTCACCTGGCCTATGCTCCATGCTTCCACTAGTGAGTTCAATAAGTTCAACTCAGGCAGAGCGCCTTGTTCAGTCTGTCAGGCTTTTTCTGCATTTGCAAAAAAATGATAGGAGTTTTATACAGGGAAGGTTACACCACAAATCAATGTAATCAAGGCTGTCGCTCTGAGTAACACAACTACTGCACCTGACCACAACAGGTGTCTGTGGTTTTATACCTAGACTAGTGGGATGCTGGATCCAGCCAGTGTGCACAACAGACCACCAGGCAGTGTACCATTTTTTTTATTTAATCTTTCTCTAGACAGGGTAGCCCTAAAAATGCTAAAGCACTGATTTCAAACCTGAAAACACAATGTTCAAAGTAATTACGAATAAATGTTAATTATGCAGTACATTGTGAGAAATAACAAGTTTGTCGGTTCTTAGCAGACAGCCTTGATCAAGGCTAGCGGATACCCATATAAATGCTTGATATAAACTTCTTGGTGCATTCTATTTTTACTTCAGGCCGAATGCCTTTGATATCATCACGGCAGAGAGAATAATTAACCTCATGGGTGAGACACCAGAAAGCATGAATGAATGGCTACAAGGTGAGTATTGGTTGTTATGGAAACTATATCACATTAAAATAATTGCTTGTTTGTCCCATCTTATAAGGAGAGAATATGCAAATAGAGCAAATTTGTTCACACTAAACACACAGCTGTTTGAAGGTCTCATTTATTATGACAAAACCAGAATAAAACAAAAAATATCACCGGCGACACACTTTTGACTACTAATTTGTATTATTTATACCACTGACTTCTTCCTGCGTAAATTTTACGAAATTTCATTGCGGGCAAATATGATTTTTCCTAAAATCTAGTTTAACACATGTCTCTATGGAAAAAGGACATATATAGGGCGCTATAACATACAAATTCTGACCTTTGCAGGCCTATATGGCAAGATTCCCACAATGGATTTTTCTGATTTTTGCAGATGTAATAGCTCTTGCATATCCCTATTATATCAGTTGTCAAAATTGTGTCGCCATTGCTTAAAATTGCTCTAAAAATTAAAGAGACGATTTGCATGGGGTAAAACAGCTGTGAACAGATGATTTATCAAATCTGTGATCACTGTTTTTGAAGATTAAAGATCCGGCGGTGTTCATAACTTTTCTACCTCTAGTTCTACAGAGGACCAGAAAATAAACCGTTGCCAGAAATTCCTTTTGATTCTAACATGCTGTATCTGTCCAAACTCTCTATATCAGTGTGTAGACAGTAAAAGAGAATGGATAGTAATGCAGGGAAGTGCTACCACACCTGGGTATCGCAATTGGAAAGCATCCTATTTTTTGGCAAAACAGAAATTTGAGCAATTAGAAGTCTTTGAAGTATTGACATAACACACGATGGATGACTATAAGTGACTGATGAAATTCACTCTATCCTGCACACACACAATACACAATGATTGACACTTTCAAGCGTGAGACTCCGCTATGCTGATATCTGTGACATAGATGAATTAGTACGGGGGTTGCAGGGTTGTGTGTTATGTGCAGGGGGGTGTTTTGTCAAAGCTTTGCAAGAGTCACAACCGCACAAACTCCAAACAGAGCGTGATGGGAATCGGCAGATTGTTACAGTCAGAGGCCCGGCTCAATATTGTTTAAATTGCTACTGCAGGCACAAACATTTCCAACCAAATTTATGTCATAAGTGCACTGTGGGATCCTTCATGTTATGGCACTGTTAAAGGTCACATGTTGAGTTCAAAGGTCATTTGAGTTCAAATAGTGGTTATGAACAGTTGAACTTTTTTAGTACTACACAGGCACCTGTTAACTCCAATTGCAACCAGACTAAGTGCACTGTGGGAAGCTTCATGTTATGTTAGATTAAAGGTCACTTGCCAAGGTCAAAGGTTATTTGAGGTAAACTTATGCTGATGATTTCCAGTTAAACATTTTCAAATTGCTTCTGAACAAGAATAGGTCTATTTTGATTGGTTACTCAGAGGGGGGTGTGCATGATATATCATGTAATGATCCATTCAGAGTTATTGTAAGTATAGTGGTAGTCATCAGGAGTTTAAGGTTTGCTGTAAAAGTTCAATCAGCCTTTATTTGTTCATTTTTCCTGCAGCCCTTACTCATTATCACAAAGGACAGCATACTTACAGGAAGGAAGATATCCTGATGAGTGGCTGGCTCACCAAAGAGACTTCCGGAGGAACGCTGGCTAGACCCGGAGCCAACCGTAAGAAGAGGTACTTTATCCTCACCAGTAATTCCTTGGACTACTACAGGAATGTCGACCTGCAGCAGAAACTAGGCGCCATCGCTCTCAACAGCCTGTGTTCGGTGACGGTGCCCGACGAGAAATCTCTCAGAGAGGAAGGTAAGTCGGTAAAGCTAGACGTGCAAAGTTCGCTGACTCTTTCAAGGTGGGGTTGAACTAAAATTGGTTAGCCATGTTGGCAATGCTCAGTTATATTTACACATATTAATGTGTAATGGTTAGATGTTACCAGAGTGGAGTATGGCCTGTGTATTATGGAAATGGTGCTACACATTTAAGGAAAGAGCACACATGATTTGGCCTCCTGTAGGGTCTGCCTGTCAGTCCAATGGGGCTCAGTGTGGTGTGTGTTTCAATTGAAGATAAAGATACATCGGGTTTTTAGAGCCTCTGCCCATGTATCTATCCGTGTCATACATACAGGCAACAGCATTATTTTAAGTATAAACATGAGCGCAAGCAGAGTTGTTTTACGCTAAAAAAAGTTGCTGTTTGTCGTCTGCGTGTGGATAGAAAGAAGATTAGAAAATTTCATTACCATGCACAAAATGCATGTTTCTCTTTAAAATGTATTATTACATGATTTCTCTGACAATTGGGCAACAGAGTGCAAGTATAACAATGAAAATAATAAAAGGCAATTTGCACGAGTCAAAGCAGCGATTAACTTAATAGTGTGTTTTGAGATTGTGTGCATGATGTAATTCTATCTACCATAACTCAGCTCTACCATAATTAAGGTGTTTTATATATACTTTAGCTAGCTTGCATGATTTATATCTTTTGCCAATTGGCGGACGAATACAAAGGGACAATAACTCATTGGAAATATTGATCTTCTATCTACTTTTGAATAATTGATTACACATTCAATACACTCACCATGTAGACGATGTTGAAAACTTCTTATTGTCAATGCAATGCTTACATGTACCATTTGTGTCTCGAATTACAAGTAAACATTCAGTACAACAATATGTATGCAAGCAAGCCTCTGGAAAGCCGTTCTGCTGTTATGAATCGTACGGGAAGCGCAAAGGTAAAAAAAAGACGCACTTGTGTAGTAGTGATGTTTCCACACTCGTTTTCAATTGGCCAAAAGTTTTGTGTTTTGCGTGGTTTTTCCCCCTCCCAATTGTTGCAATTTTCCTTCCTGGCACAATTCCTCTAATATTGCATAAAGGTGTATCTTCCATTAGGACTATTTAAGGCTGAAAAAATGCCTGGCTGTGCCATTTCTTCCCCTGGATCCACGTAGAAATCTGTCGAACAAACCTTCAAATGACACCGTATACTCTGTGTCAAGTTCGAGGGCGACGTCGCGGCTCTTGTTTTAGTTTTGCTCGCCTTGAAAACCACATACTGACCTGACCTCGATTTGCACATACTGACTCGAAATTGCAGTATTTATGCATCTAAATTGCATTATTTACGCACACGAAATGCGGCACACCCAAAACGCTTTAAACCGATGCAGAATTGGGCCACTTCGACCCTTGAACTTGAGAACGAACAAGTATAGATAATATGAAAGAAGGCTTTAATGTTTTTAAACAATGCAATTTTTTAAATGGGCTTACTCCTTTTTGCTATTTTTGTGATCCGTATGGAAGAAGTGGTAACTTGTGATGCATTAAGAATGATACATGGTTATCAAATTGAAACCGTTGTAAAAGAGAATTGCTATAGATCGAGGATTTATTTCGCATACAAATTGAACATACCGCACCTAACTGCTTGACTGTGAGGACAGCACATGCAGTGGCAATGTGTCGTTGGACAACCAGGTGGCATCGGCTGATGCACATACATGGGGGGGTTCATGCAAATTGTCTGAGAATTACCGTAATGAACCCGAGTATAGTCCCCACCCTTTTTTAAGAGAGCTGAAAATACCTTGAATTTTGGGGTGGGATAAGGCCCGAACTTGCCCGAAGCCGGAGTTGAAAATTTCTTGCCTACTCCGCACAATACCTGTACAGCCCACTTCATGACTTCCGAATTTGTAAGACCAAAGTTTGAAAAATGCTGTTTTTCGATAGTACGTAGTTTTCCAACCCTCATTCTGAAGTAGATTTCATCATTTGATATGAACAGCAGCAATTTGTATTACAATTTTAAAAATTTGATGATTTTTTTTAGCAAAAACAAACCGCAAAAACAACAAAATATCGCGAAAACTGAACCATTTGCCACATAATTTTTTTTGGCGGCGCCCATATTTTGGTTTGCTTGCCAATGCCCTCTGACCCTACACACGGCCTTGTTCAAATATTTCTTTTCGTTTCAGAAAACAAATCCACCAAAACTACTTTATGAATGAATTTATGAAATTATAATTTTTATGGACATGTTATTATTTTTATACTGAAATATGAAAAAAGATGAAAAATATTGAGAATCAACGTCTGAGTGAAGTAAAAAGCCTTGAAGTTTTGACCCCAGACATGGTCTTCTGCTGTGTTCTATACTCCGTATCTTTATGTTTTTCACAACTTTCATGGTTCCAGTTTCCAGACGTCATTAGAAACATTCTTGAGATGGATGATAAGATTAAATATGGAATTTCGTATTCGGTGTATTGGAAAATGCATACCATTGGAATTCAAGTCTAAAAGGTTTGTGTGTTTGAAGAAGATCGGTTTACGAATTTTGCAGGCAGTGTAGGCCCAATTTTTTGGAATGGGATAATAAACGGATCTTTAGAATTTTCTGAAATTTTCCTAAACTTAGGTGTTGGGATTATAATCGAGCATGGGCCTATACCCCGTCAGTACGGTAAATCCACCCCCCCCCCCTTAAAGTGCAAATTTCCCCAGTTAATCTTTTCCTCCTTTGCATTGAGAAATCAACAAAATGTTGCCAAAAGTTTGGGGATCATGATATGAGTGAACTTATGAAGATACACTTTGTGCTGTATTAGGCTTGCCCAAGTCTTTAGAAGCACCACTAGTATTTCCTTCATGCTCACTACTCAGGTTGAGGAGGGTTTGACCAATCCCTAATGCAGCTGCTTTGAAATTTCACAACTTGATATAATACCATGTGGCCTCCATACAGATGGCTACTTTCCAACACAAGTGACCTATTTTTTTACTCTTTAAGCACAGCCGGGTAATGCTTTAGGATTTGCATGATCCTGATTATGATATTGGATGATTTGATTAGAATACAAGAATTATCGGTCAAGCTAGGAGTTTTTTGAATTATTGTGCGAGTCTCAGAGCGACGAGCGCAATATTTCAAACTCATAGCGAGACCGTTAAATTCTTGTATCCTGCGGTAAAAATCATCCCAACATATCATTATAATGTTTTCAGAATCTGACATGAACCTGGCTTCAAGTTAAGAATAACTAGATCCTATACATTAGGTGCAAAGTAAAACAACAACTGGTAACTATCAATATTTTTAAAAGTGAACACCAGGAAGTATCAAATAAATGGAAAGTGTGACAACTAGGAAAACTAAAGAAATGGAGCCAGTAGACACCAGGACCCACCAAAGAATGGAAGACAGAAGACCCAAGAAACCACCCGCACAACATTTCAAACAGTAGACAGCAAAACCCATAAATAATGACACGCCACCAGAATGGACAGCTCCCTAGACTACTTCAGTCAATCAGAAGCCTCCCAGAAAAACTCATGTCCTGGTCTTTTAAAACTCATGTCATGGTTCTCAAAAACTCATGTCACGGTCTCAGGTACAGGGTTTTATTGTACATTAAGCTGTGTTACAAAGGTTAGGATGGAGATTCTGAAAACATAATAATGTGAAAGATATCATCAACTCTCAGAATAAGCCATTCCAACAATTCTTACTGCGAGGTCCGATTTTTGTTTGGTCAAGTAGGAATGTTATACTTCCGGTGGTGGGCAATCCCTGTACAACTGAATGCGTCCCTCATGGGTAGATGATTGTCTGCAAATACATAGTGCTATGTCACTGTGAATTGTTTTAAAGAAACCACTTGCAAGCTTGGCTTGTGCAGGGAATTGTAGAAATATTGGTACGGTTAAGGTTTGCAGTTTCTTCATCTTGCTCATATTCACGTTATTTGCTATACTTGTCGTCGGCTCTGACCTGGCTCAATGCACTTTTAACGGATACTCATCCTGAACGGAAAGAACACACCATTTCCACTAAACACCTGACTATGCATATGATGTCTGAACTCAAAAAGGGCTTATTCTTACCCTCTTTCTTTTAAGTACGGGATGTGCATTAACGACTTAGTGGTATCCCAAAATGCATTGCAAATATGCCCTGATAATTCACCCAAGACAAGGTTTGCATGCTGAAATTAGAACTTAAAAACGTGAAAAGTGTGGAAACTTGTGGCGCTAATGTTTAACATGAAATGATGATACGGAAGTGTAGAGGAATATCAACAGAACAAAAAAATACGCGGGGGAGGGGGGCTCCAGGTCAAAATGGACGATGAAGAGTGAATAATTTTTTATTAAACACCCCCCTTACCATCATCTGGATGATAAATATGACCATCTTGAATTTGAGATGCATGTGTACTTGCATTGGTGTAATGTTATCGGGAGGCATATTGCCAGCATGTGGGGACGAAGGGATGTTCAATAAGTCATCAGTATAGGTATTTTGCAGTGGTTCATGGGATTGGTTCAAATTACCCTCATACATAGGTTTGATGGCTCATTAAAAAACCCAGGGAGGACTCAGTACAATGTAAGAGGTGTTCCCACAAATGTAGAAGGTAATTGATGTTTTACAGGGCCAAAATTGGGATAAATATCAGCCACCTATTTCCAAAAATAATGGAGTGTGCTAATTTGCTCCAAGCTGGAATTTCTGGGAGCATATTCAATAATTTTGTCCAAAGGTTTTAACATTGGGTGTAATTTTGGAGTGTTGCATCTAGGATTTGCATATTTAACAAAAACCCTAAGGCTAGTATCTGAAAGGGAATCAA
The DNA here is from genome assembly GCA_023653785.1 of Ophioderma brevispina. Taxonomy (NCBI): domain Eukaryota; kingdom Metazoa; phylum Echinodermata; class Ophiuroidea; order Amphilepidida; family Ophiodermatidae; genus Ophioderma; species Ophioderma brevispina. The sequence goes on along the minus strand of JAMKCH010006832.1, from coordinate 28,006 downwards.
CTGTAGGACCTTAGTAGATCCAGGTAGTCCTACATGAGTGGAAATTTTCCTTGCAAGATACTGGGAAGTCAATGTAATAGGTGAGAAATTTCCTCATTGATGGGCCGTTCCGGCCAATGAGGAATTTTCTCACCCATAAGCACATTGTTAGAGTATTTTGGGAGAAAAAAGGTTCCACTCAGGAGGACTAACCCTTGGTTTTGAAAACATGGTCATGATAGTTAGACCCATTTCAAGTACAACCGAAAAGAGATCCTGGTTATATAAAAAAAGAGTAACACTGACATTGAAAAAAATCCTACATGAGGCAGGTGGTTTATCTGGATCTTAGTCACATGTGATTTTTTTGGGAACACCTTCATGAAACATTTATTTTTAAAAGCTTCAAAAAATAGTTTTTTATTAATCTATTTTGAGAAAAAATTCTTCTTCACGAATAATTATGAATTATACTATACTAGCCTCGTTTGTTAATAACAAAACACAACTAGCATTATCAAATTAAGTGTTTTAGTGTACCTAGTGAATTCTAATTTGGTAATAAGTCTTTTTCACCTCCAGAGTTTTGTGACTTTGATAATTAATAATACACAGAGAGCAAAGGCCTTTTATATAGCCTACACGTCTTACAGAGGATATTGAACTTTGCCGGGGAAAAACTGAGCCCATGGATAGCTTGTAGGGATTCCGATGGTCCATTGTTAATGTTTTGCTATTCCCCAACGCTCTATTACCTAGCATAATGCTGAAAAAATCTGCTGAAAACTGGCTTTGATGTTTTAGTATGTTTATGTAAAAGTAAGTAATGAATGTTTGATCAGAGGTCAGGTTGAAATCATTTGACCATGGGCAGTTAATAATCTTCAAAATCTTCACTGCTCACCCCATTCATGACACATAACTTTAACAAGCAATACGTGTCTGAAAAAAAAGGTGATTAGTCAAAGGAGTAGGTACACCTTTCCCCTGGATGGTGTGAGATGAAAATCCCTTCCATCATGGGGATAGTATTTTATTTATTTATTAACAATTTAGAGGACCGAGGACCTCAGAGTACCCAAATAAATCCCATGTTATGGCCCTACGGGGTCTGAACCGGGGACCTCTTGCAACCAAAGGCAAAATATCCCAACCATTGGACACGCTATCCCCATCCAAATGGGTTACATGCCCATTCCAGGGAACAATGCCATAGTGTGTGTACCTTCAAACATACTGGCATTCTGTTTTGTATTCATTTTGTATTACATATTGTTTTGTTGCGTTTTTGGGAATTATGGTGAAAAGTAGTAGATTTTCAGTTTTCAATTGTTGATTTTGGTGGTCATATGGGTTTAAGTTTCTTTGGAGTGGGAATGGGAATTATCTTTCATTTTGTTTTCAAATTTGTTTTGGGAAGTCAATGGTGAAGCATGCATGTTGTCAATGGTTTGTAAAATAAAATTGACTTCTTAGTCTTAAACTACTTCCGCATCCAATACTAACACATTTTAACTCTGAATAGTTGCTAGGCTGCGCCTTTATTATGTTGCTTCAATGAGTATACACTTAGAGTAAAAGCTTGGGTCAGACTTATAAAAGAGGTTTGCTAAAAACATGTGTGTGAGAAGTCAAGTTGGACCTGCTTAGAGTGAACTTCTGCAGTTAACTCAGCGTTAAAATCAGTAAAGTGTATCGATTCCAAAGGCTTCTTTTGGCTATTTTTCATTTTAAAAGCAGTCTTTCTCATAATGTGACTGAGGTACTTTTTGAACTAGTACTCAGTTTAAAAATATATTTATTTCCTATCCAATCATGGACGCATATGCTTAACGGATGTCCAACAGGGGTGGCACTACAGAGCCTTTTGAAAGAGGGGACCAGATGCGGTTATCTCAGGGCAGATTGGGTTTGTTTACAGCACGCTTTACTAACCAATCAACGTTAGAAACACACTCTATATAATAGGCTTCAATGCTAATAGCTAAAAACAGAATACGCAGAACAAATAGCTCAATCAGTAAGCGCTTGACTCCAGTGATTGTGCTCATCCTGCGTATAGGCGTAGTTTCGAGCCATGTGAGATTCGGCTATCGTGTTAATTTCCTTGTGGCTGGACAAAGAAAAGTTACACCGCTTGTTGTCCTGATTACCCATGCGCAATATTGGGAAGCTGGTCCCGGCAGCGATGGTTATCTCGATGTAAGTTTGCTGATAAGGAAAAGCGCTGATCCTGATTTGACCGTATCCTTAGAGATGATGTAAATGTTTATGGTATGGTTGGGCCAAAGTGATCAGCGGCCATTTGTGAAAGCGCTTAGAGGCCAAATAGCATAAGGCGCTATATAAATCTTGCTATTATTATTATTAAACACTTATTTCTTCATTTGATATTCCAGGTAGGGTAGGATCAGTCTTTTATAAACACACCACTGCTTTTTTTCAAGCAGGAGGGGCAGGGGCTCATTTTAACCTTCCGAGGACGTAACAACATCTCTGATTGGTTGATTACATGATATAGCATGATATACGCCTCTAAGTAACCAATCCAAATGGACCTATAAATCAAGCACTTTTTCAGCTTTTCTTACCATGTTTCTAATTGGCTAATACATCATATAACCTTCTTAATAACATACAGTAATAATAATAATAATCACAGGATTTATTTTGCGCTTTTAACATTCAGGATTCAAGTGCCCGGGATATGGGGTTAAAAAGTAGCGTGGACTTAAAAGAGAACAAACCGAGTTCAATCAGTGTACAAACCGAGTTCAATCAGTGTATCATCTTAAACATTTATTTTACACCATTGACGTGCAATGACGTGTATAATGTGCATTTTGAGTTTAACGGATGTGTATGCAATTTCAAGTGCAGTGGCGTACCGAGACAGTCGATCCAGAGGGGGCAAAATTTACTTTAATTTGCCCAAATTTAGTCGAAATTAGTCAAATTCCCCGAAAAAGAGGAATGAAAATGCATATTTTGGTCCATATTGACCCGCTTTTTCGAGCCAGAGGGGGCAACTTGCCCCCCCCCCGGTCGGTACGCCACTGTTCAAGTGTAACGTCAAGGTAGTATATTCTTGTTCAGTGTGTATATGTGTAAGTGGTGTGGAGAAGTTGTACTGTATGTAGGCTTTAGTATTGACCTCTAGAAGCCGTACATGAGATGTTACTTGTATACTGTACATAGAATTCTTTTGTTTCATTGGTCCATGAACAATAGAATTCCCCATACAAGTACACAACTTACCTATGATTTCAATCGTCCCCAGTTTTGTCTGTGTGTGTGTATATGCATGCGTGGAGGGAGAGGCAGTCATCTAATTGTTTTGTATAGAGTTTGAAGTGTGCTGTAACATTAATGTCCGCTAACATTTTAATCCATCTTTACCTTCCATACTATCATGTCTTATTGCTTCCGTTTTTTCCATCATAAATAATGCGAACTCACTCCACTGTAGGCTATCAAACAAGCCTTGCTGTTAACGGAACTTCTGCCAATAACCAATCATCTAACGGCTCTGTCAGCTCTTTGGATTCTGTAGCGGCCAACAACCTTAGCAACAGTAGTCATAGTAACGGCATACATAACAACGTTAACCGCCCAACCAGTCGTATGGCGACACTAATCCGTAGACGGAAAAGTAGAGTGGTATTACCTGGGTAGGTACACAAGTTTTAACTCCCGCAATACATGATTGAGGGAATTGAGAGGTCACAGTTGTCAAAGTTGTAGGTACTGGAAAATCGAAAAAAAACAGGTTATTTTATTTCCTAAATTTATCGTCAAACACAATTGATTTCTCATAAAAGCATGCTTTGTAGTAGCAACAGAATGCTACTATCATTCATTCTTTTTCCCTCATTATTCATGTATATTTGTTGGCATTTTCATTTACATGTTTTAATTTGATTCAATCAGGTCAAATGGGTAATGCTCAAAAGAGTGCCTTCAGTTTAATCTCTTTTCTGAAAAGAGGTCAAAATTCAGTTTGAGATAAATTTGTTCCCATTACCCAATAATCCCAAATTGAACTTCCTCTGTTTACCAGCATTCATGACATTGGTGATAGGCATGTTTCTCCAGTTTTCCAACAAATTTCTCTTATTTTCGATTTTATTTTCAATAAAAAATGTGAAATTTAGTCAGACCCCAGGAACTTGAGAGCATCCCTCTGTGCCCTTCAGGCTGATTCCCCACAAGAAGATTAGTTGCACCTCATGAATATTCATGAACTAATGATGCTATTTCATTGGTTGATTCCTATTACAAGGGCATTTCCCTATATCGGTTCCTGGACTTCTTATAACTCTGGTACTCGTTACCGTTTGCTTCCAAAAGAAACTTCTAATTCATTAATCTTAAATCAATCTTCAGGTATGTCCATCCACTATATGATGAAGCCTCAGCATATTTCCATGCTGGATTATGGTCTACCCTTCCACGCTGGCCTAGTATGTGTTGGAAGGGACTCTGGTACCTAGAGTTATGAGTGCAGGTAACAGACACGGGATGATCCCCTACTCTTTTTTATGAGGTCTGCAACTTTATATGGGCTCAGAAATGGCTCCTCTGACACACAGAACCAAAAGAGATTACATGATTCTCTGAGCCATGAGGTACCAGGACACCAATTGCATACATCTGCACCTGAGATGAGTATACCTAACAGAGATTGGAAGCAAAGCTCTGATCCATTGTTAACACCTCAAGCGTATCGAACCAGGTCTGTTTCAGCTTGCAATGACTCGGCCGCCTGTCCGGCGCTGTGAATGCCTTAATATTCTATGAGATAGGTATCCTGTAAATCGGGCCATGTTACCAAATTTTGTGCTTCAATTCATGACCTAACACGAAAATACTCATTCTTAATTTTAACACTTTATGGGTTTGGCTATGTCAACAATAGCTTCATTTTCATAAGACATAAGTCAAAATATAAAAAAAGTCCCCGATTTAGATTCCATTCTGTTCACAAAATCTGAGTTTCTGAAATAAACTGGTCCAAGTTTGTTTCAATTCTCATGAAACTGAAAGATAGAATTCACATTTTAATTATCTCAGTATCTTTTGAATGATATCCAAGATGTCATCAATACATCGATATTTGAGCAAATTCTACGAATAGTCAACACTTGCGTGTACAAAATTGGGAGCATTCAAGTCATTTCATGGCCTATATGCAACAGTCACTGAGTACTAAACTGTGTTCAAGACTTTAAGAGAAATAACAACCATGTGTGAGCACCATTCATTTCAAAATAGCCCGCCAAACTCAAATCTTGAGGTTATATCCTTGAATTGTATTGAATAACGATCACTGCTTCCCGATCAGTCGAGGGAATCGTTGAATGAACATAACAATACCGTACCAGACGCTACAAACAATCCATCGATTACTTGCTTCGAATCTCTGTTAGGTATGCTCATCTCAGCCTACACATTTTAAATTGTGAATGGGAGTAAGGAGAAAATCCATAATCACACTTAATTTTTATGCAATTTATCAGCTTAAGAGGAACTGTTTGAGTATGACTGAGAAACTTGACTCTCGCTGGTCCTACTGGAATCTGATAACTATTTGAAATTATTTTTAGACTTAAGTTGTTTCCAATTGGTTTGAGTTAAGCTACAAAAGCAAGTTTAACCAAAATTGGGCATTATCCATTTGATGTGCATCATAGTCATATCTCAAAGCCAGAAGCAATCAATTTAGAAATAGGAATAGGAGTAGAAATTTCAATTTTGTTTTTCATTCTCACTCTCATACCACTCACAACTCATATCAAAGATTGTCTACTAGTTTGGATTTCAAAAGTTAGTTGTGAAAGTTTTTAGTTGTGTGAATGAATAAAGTGAGTTGGGTATGATGGTTTGGGTATTAATGTGGACACAGCATCTATTGGTGTATTGTCTGAGTAGAAAGTAATAGTTTTGAAGTGAATGAACCTCTCATTAAGTTTTTCTTGCTTTGCAAGACTCATCATCACACCAATGTGGTTACTAGCAGTTCAGAGAGAGAGAACCACAATTTAAGTATATTCTATACGCCATAAAATAGAGATGGTCAAAATCTTCAATACTAATCGTATATAAACAATCTCGTAAAATCATACATAATTAAATACTCAATCACTCTGTAAAAGTGACTTTTGGATTGTTAATGGTATGTGAAAATCGTAAACTAAATTAAAGGTGTTGCATCATTATTTAAATGGCCGTCGAATGTTTCTTTAAAATTTGATATATGTCATCATTTGTGCGATAACAATTTGGAAATAAAAATATGGCTTTACAATATCCTTTTTGAAAAAAAGACTTTCAAACAGTTACATGTTTTGCTCAAAATTTTCTTATTTACCACAGCAATCGATGGGAAAATGTGATTACCAATTAAATGTAAAAGATAACAAAGGGGCTGTACGTTTTTCTGATTTTAACGTATGTTTAGGTCTAAGTTTGCATACTTAAAAATACCGAAATAAAAAAATGGTGTCACCGGATTAGTTTGCCTGAAAATCGTCGAAAACTGACATTTTTAGAGGGAAATTTCGATCTTCCTAAGAGACATGCGTCCGCGTTTTTTATCGCGTATATCCACGCAGCAAAACAAAAAATGGTTGCGTGAAAGGTGAGCCGCGTAATTAATCAGGCGCGTTCTTAGACTAGTCCTAGCAACATCAATTTCTACGCGAATTGCAAACGCTTTACAAATTCGCGCAAATGCAAGTGTAAAATCGCTGATGAATTTTTGCGACGCTAAATCGCAAACGAATGCACAATTGCTCATCTCCGAGTTTTTTAAAGTCGGCTTGCTCGTATCCTTAGAAACCAACTCATATGCCAACACCTTAACTCTCACTTCCATTCAGTGTTTTTGAGAGTGGCTACCTGATGACTGCAGGAAGAAGAGCCATCTCAAAAACCACATGATCTAAGATAGTCCGTGTTTGGCGACTCATTTTGATGCATGTTTCCATGTTGATTCCAAATATAAACCATTAGGTGCCTAATTTTGACTTTTTTTTTAAAAGTTTGAATTTTTTATCTCAAAAAACCACTGATTATTTAAGACTAAGCTTGTTGGACTCATTTGAATGTAATTTTTTCCATGCCATATCTGATATGGCCATATAAATGCATACTTTTCCATTTTGTGAGAAAAATAATGAAACTTTTTTGTTGCTCGGTGTACTAGAGGAGGTAGCTGCACTGACTAAAGGTGAAAAGTCCACAGTATGTAAGTAGGAACAGACTGACATACGGAAATCGTCATGTTTTGTGTATGCCTGCACTAGTGTCAGGGAGACGGGCGACTAATCCAAATTCCTGTATGTTCCATCTCCATGTAGGTTAAAGTTTTGGTTAACTTTTTCAAATTACATTTGTAGTGCCACCAAACTCAAGTGATAGGTGCACCATAGAGACCTTCATGTTGATGGTAGGGTTAAAGTCACATACCAAGGTCAAAGGTCTTAGCGGTCAACTTGTGAAGAGAATGAAGAAAAATTAGCCTGACATCAGCTACCTTGGGGTTCGAGAACTGCCTTTTTTTTTAAATTTCAATTCCTTGATCATGCTAAAAATTTGCTAACACTTTTAATTTTGTTAGTTTGATTGTGATATTTTATGAGAAAATATGTTATTGTCCTGGAATTATTTATGATGAACATTTATTATGTTTCAAAAGTAGATGGTCCACAAATGTTGGGACGGGAGTCCAGATCAGCCATTTGAGGCATGGACTGTTTTAATCCAGTTACAGTGGGTTTCCAATTGGACTGTTTTGTTGAAATGCATTTTGGAGATAGCATTTATTTGAACACCCCAGTTCACCTCTGTTGAAACCGATTAACCCATCAAAAGAGGAAGGAACTTTCACTCTGAGTTTTTGGTGCTTTTTCGGTTCTGATATTTTAGAAGGTGGTACAAATAACCAGCAAATATTGCCTAATCTTCTTTTAAAACCAAACCAAACATTCTGTCACAATTAAGTAGCCTGTTTCCCTTGTTTGGTTACAATTGAAATACTATCATCAAAAATAACTTTCCTTCCAGCTATTATTCTCTCTCCTCTCTCTCTTTCTTTCTCTGCTGATGTAGAAAATAGATGAGCTCGATATGCTTGCACTGATAAAATGCAAAATTATAAAATATTGTCATTAAAATTAACACTCTTAACTTGAAAAAAGTGGATCCACGATATCAGATTCAACTGCCCAAGTCTAAGAAATGCTAGTAGTTCCTAATAAAAGCTCACTAATAAATGCCCATAATTTTCTACCCCCCCCCCCCCAAAAAAAAAATCTTTTTTTCAGGTAAAAATCATAATTTCATCAAAACATTTGTTTAAAGACATCCAATTTTTTTTAACAAAAAAATAATTCTAATAAACAACTGATGGGAAATATCTGTGCCCAGGGTAGTTATGTAGGAAAAGTTACAGTACGTGTTTTGCAGCACATTTCCGGACATTCTACCAACAGATTGGTATGGGGAGAAGTTCTTTTTGTTTTTCCCAATGGCCAGTGTAGGGAAAACACACAGGCACATTCCAACACCAACAACAGCATTGATATGGGGAGGCAGACCTCTCAATCCAGTTGTAGGAAAACACACAGAACTTCTAAACATTACATAGAGCATTGATATTGGGAGCGGCCTTCTCCCACATCCAGTGTAGAGAAAAACACACAGCACATTTCCAAAACTTACTTACAGCATTGATATGGGGAGCAGGGAACCTCTCACATCCAGTGTAGGAAAAACCACACCGCAACAGTTCAACACTATAACCATGGCATCGATCATGGGGGAGCAGAATTCACGTTGTCCAGTGTAGAAAACATACAGCCACTTCCACACTCTACCAACAGCATTGATATGGGGAGCAGAGCGTCTCTCCATCCAGTGTGTAGGGAAGGAAAACACACAGACTTGTCAAAACACTCTACTTACCAGCATTGATATGGGGAACAGACCTCTCACATCCATGTATAGGGGAAACATACAGCACATTAGACAGTGTAGGAAAAACATACAGACCATTCGGGACGTTAGGGAAAACATTACAGTACAGCAGACAGTGTGGGAAAAATTATTCAGCAGCACATTAAGACAGTGTAGGGAAGATACAGCACATTCAGACAGTGTAGGGAAAACATACAGCACATCAGACAGTGTAGGAAAGCATTACAGCACATTCAGTACAGTGTAGGAAAACATAACAGTACATCAGACAAGTGAGGGACAAACAGGCACATTTCAGGACAATGTAGGAAAGAATACAAGCACATTCAGACAGTGTTTGTAGGGAAAAAACTACAGTACATTCAGACAGTGAGGAAAACACACAGCACACGGACTGTGTAGGGAAACCACACCGTACACTCAGACAAGTGTAGGAAAAACACAGCACATTAGGACAGTGTAGGGAAAACACAGCACATTCAGGACGTATAGGGAAAAACATTACAGCATATTCAGACAGTGTAGAGAAAGCAAAAACACGCACATTCAGACAGGTAGGAAAAACACAAGCACAAACAAACCAGTGTAGGGAATACACAGCACATTAGGACAGTGTAGGGAAAGCCACAGCACATTTGGACGTGTAGGAAAAAACAAGACACATTTTAAACAGTGTAGGAAAAACACAGCACATCAGACAGTGTAGGTAAAAACAGCACATTCGCACAGGTAGGAAAAACACAACAAAACATTCCACAATCTGACCCACAGCATTTGGACAGACAATGCAGTTGATGTGACAAAATGTCCCAGCAAATTTGATCATGATGTAATTAACTTGTTTTCTACATGTGAACTCTATCTTTATGAATGATTTTTTTTTTTAATCCAAGCTTAAAGACGACAGGAGATTTTCAGAAAGAGCGCCCCAATTTTTGTGAACCAGGTTTTTTGCGTATTTGGAATGCTTTCAATGTATTAGATCACACCTGAAGTGAATAAGCCAAATACGCCGTTATTATGTAATAAGATGGTGATAGTACTTTCTGTCGGTCACGACAGAAAGTTTGCAAAGGCACGCTGTTCTATTGGACAATTACGATAGTCAGGCAAGGTTCAAAACAAGGTTTGCTGTTTCTTTTGTACTTGCTTTTGTCCAATAAACTTTTGGAACGTTCTTGGTAGGTGACGACAAGTTGAGAGAAATTTTTGTATTTATTTAAAAAAATCCTCCTGTAACTTTAAAGACTAAATTTATGCCTTGTTTTTTATGAGGCAAATTTGATCATGATTGTATACCTTGTTTCCTGCATTTGAAATCGCTTTTATGAATGCATTTAAAGCAAAACGCTACAGAAAGTGGTAAAACGAAATTGCTGCTTGTTGTCTGAGGCAAATTTACATCATTAGAGCTCTGTGGTCACAACACTGTGTTCTCTCTTGGCATGTCTTCACCAATTTGCACCGTTGCTTGTTGACTTATCACATGCTCTAAAATCTCACCGTCAGTATTCCATTAACCATGTCGGCCCGATCAGGGCGAGGGCCTCTAACCATTTCTCGTCTTCCATGCCAAACACATATAACCAGGTGATATTAGCATAAATGACGCCCCCGCTGGGAGTACCTACTCGCACAGTCGCAGGTTCCAGAGCGTCCACTCCGCCGAGCCTGCAGGCCGTTTTGTTCGCAGGCGGTCCGAGGGTCACGTGCCATCGTTAATAAGAACTAGAAAGCAGAGTTTACCAGCTTAATATGGGTAGGTATGAGCTAGGATTATGTCGTCGTTGCTTGTGGAAATTGAAATGCAAGGTGCATTGGGCTTAGTACAATCTCCGGTGGCACCGTTCATTGAAATCACGTCAAAGAAGTAGAAAAGAGAAACCTGTTAAACCCAGGGGGTAGTGAGATCCTTTCTTAGACCAACGCATAGGGAAGTTCGGGGGGGGTGTAACAAGAACATTAAAAACTTGAGAAACAACATTATGGGTGCGTGTAAGAGACAGTATGTGATGGAAAATGGACAGAATAGAGAGCATCAATAAAGGTTTGTCCAAGACCAAGATTTTCTTGATGAATTTGTCTTTCATCACCCTGCACGACTCCATAGTTGTGCTGATACCATATCTCATCTGCACCACCCCACATTCCACCATTTATGTTAGTATCGGAAAAGGTCTTGACTGCATCCCTGAACTGTTCTGTACATATTGTACTTGTGTGTACAGAAGTTCTGTCATGCCATTTTGGAACAAGGATGCATTGGTGATTGTTCACTAGTGCAGTCATGAGTGTCCAATAAAAGTGCTGATGAAGTAAACACATAAGCACATACTTGAGGCGAACAAAAGGTTCTGAAACACATGAAATGCATTCCTAAATATTATGGAATAGGTCCAAAGTGAGCACATACTTAAGGTGAACGAAAGATTCCAGGACACATGAAATGCATTTCTAAACATTAAGGAATACATCCAAATGTGCATCCATGCTGGTGATTTTCAAACTTGAACATATAAAGCATGAACTCATTGGGTCCATTTAAGAGGTTCACATGCACAGTGGTTCAATGAATGATATTACTGGAGACGATAAGAGCAAAACTTGATGATAAACTGAGAAAAGAAAATCTAAGAATATGATCAAATGAGAGATGAAAATCAAAGAATATGATAAAATGAGAGAAGAAAGAAAATCAAAGGATATAATAAATAGTTAACTGTATGATTTGTTGGTGTAGAGCTAGGCACTGGAGTTGTAGATTAGTTTTGAACGGCCCTAAACTGTTTCCTAACTGAAAAATATTATAATTAAGCGCTTGTAGTTCATTAAACTCTAGTGTGATGCTTACAGATTTTGATTGATTTAATCTTCGTCCGTCAAACGCTTTTTGAAATCTGTGCGTTCCATAACTAGATGTGCATAAGTTCATTAGTTTTCTATCAGCGCTTAGCATATAGATCAATAGTGATCTTAGACTGCACATAATTAGGATGCAAACACTTTTTGCGATAATAATGTTACCAGATTTATAAATATAAAGACCTTTGAATTTTTAATTGTAAATTAATGCTCTTAAGCATTTTCTCATATTGTTTTTAATATATTTTTTGCTCCCAAACCTCCCCTAAAAAAACCTTTTTTAACCTAACCAAATAAGGTCTACTTATGAAAGTCCGGGCAGGATTAGTTATTAATAATAAAAAGAATAAAAAAGGTAAGCTGTGAAAGTTAGTAGTGTGTCCCTTACATGTCAGTGAAATATATGTAGCTGTGGTGTTGTAAGTGAAAATGGTAACACAGTAAATGTTGTAGTGTTGCTTGGTTCTCGCTAGGGTGCATTCAGAATAAAATGGTTAGGTTTATTCAAGTAACATTTTTAAAAAGCCTAACGCAATGCAGGTAATTCTTGTCAAAGAAAGGTGTAATTCAAAATAAGCAACGTCAATTAGAGTAAAGAGGTGAAGTGTAGGATATAGAAATTAATTTAGTCTTTGTCAAAGATGCCTCAATCAGGATCGCCGAAGGGCAAATAGGGATAGTTCTGTGCACGCATAATGTGTCAATCAAAGTATTATGTGGCCATCATATGGGGGATTGTACCTACTAATTGATTGCTTGTGCCAAGATTTTCTTTCAACTGAACCCTTTCTTTTTAACCACAAGACAATGCCCAACAGTAACATTAAACAATGCCGCCAGACGGTAGTATCACATTTGTTTGACCACAATGTATTCGTACGGCGCTTTACTATGTATTGCCTAATCAGTTCCCAGGAAAGTTAAAGATTTATCCCGAAAAATAAAGAAAAAGAAAACACACAAAATAAATGCGAAAAGGCGATGCGCAAGAGACTCACCGTGAGAGGGCGCTATAACACATTGTGTACAGGGACTGTAGGAAATAAAAAATAAAGCACAATGCCTTGAAGAAGGCTAAAATTAATTTTGATTGTGTGAGTATAGATGTTTGAGATTAGTCCTTGATAATTGGGTCAATGGAAGGGGGAAATTTGAACCCCCCTTCGCTGGCTGATATGCCATTTTGTGAATGAAACTTATTAGGTCCCACTAAACATTTAATTGCCTATGTCGCTGCGATCTCTTTAAGGTATAGACAATTGACAGAATGCTGTAGGCGCATTGGTGTGTTGCAATTGTGTTTGTGTGAATTCCATTGTGCTCCTGTTATGATGTAGTATGTGGATGATGAAAGAAAAATTGTTGTATGTGTGAGGTTTCTCCGGTGAAGTACTTTGATGTTTATTGCACAAAATTCCCAGTTTTAAAATATTGCACTTTTTTCACATTTGACGAGTTTTCTTTTGCACATCACGCTCACCAAAGAACTGTAGTGCTGTATGTGTTGTAACAAATGGACTGAATCTTGACAAGATCTACAGGGCCAGACATTATAAAATCTTATTACCAAACTGATAATGATATGCAGGGAATGGTTGTTGATGTATGTATATAGAAGAGGAGTGGCACATGACTTAAAATAAATACTAACATTTCATTTAGTGGAGTTTTTGAATTACGGTTAAAAGTTGGGTTGTACCATTTCACAAGATGGGGTAATCTCTGTTATCAACTAAAATCAGCACAGAAGGTAGCTCATTTGAAGATTGATTTGTTAAGGTGAAGAAGTTGGCATCTTGTGCAGATGTGCCTGTATTAGAACATTTCATGTAATTTATTAATATCCCACAATTCAACATTAGAGGGTGTTTTAATCCAATCCCATAATGCATTGTATTGTGCCTATACTATACATTATATCAGTGGTTAAGAATAAAAAGTTCTGAAGAATTTAAGAATCTTCAGCCTATTTAAGGTAGTCATGGTAATGTCAAAATTGCTTGAATACTAATTATATTTTGACTAAAAAGCGCATAATAATCTAAGTGTGTTTGTGTTGTGAAAGGCTATGTAAGGGTGTTACATGTCAACAAGGTACAATATACAAAGCAGTGCATTGTGGGATTGGTAAAACATCTTCTGTTCAGCACTAATATGAACTGACTGCATGCCATCATTTTCTAAGCAAGCAAATAGCATGGAAAACAATTAACACAATATCATTAAAATAAAGCTAGTAGGAATTAATTTAGTGCATGATTGCCAACATGAAATTCATCCATTTTAGTAATAAAAAAATAATAGGGAATATTCATGAGTATTAGCATGTTGATTTTGAAATGCAATCTGGGAGCTGGGGTACAGACATTATGACTTAAAAATCTCTCAGTGGTTAAGTAGTCTCTGGGCACTTCGGTACTAAATTTGCAGAATTTGTAGGATTGCCCCCTTCTGGTCCAGTGGGACTTATTTTACATATCACTGTCTTCAACGCTCAATACACCAAATGGCATCCATGATTATGAATTCTCTTATTGTGTCATTCCAAAGAAACACCAAAGCCTGTTCGTTGCTATAGTAGCAAGTATAGCGTACAGTAATTTCTTGAAGCAAGATTGCAAGCAATGATGTTAGCAAGGGCATGAAAATCAGGGAGGTAATCACAGTGGCTAATTAAAGACACTATCAGTGTGACTTTGCTAAATCAGAAATGAAAAAATCATCAAAAAATAAGATTTTTGCATATTGGTAAACAAGTACAGGTATCCTAACATACACTGCAAGGGATAGGACAAGAAGCAACAGAATCAGGACAAAATAGTAAGTTAGTCATTACTGTCCGTCTCGGACATTACTTACAAAACACGTATAATTGAATGGATGATAATATCTTTGAACATGCCGTTTTCTTCATTTCGGTTATTTCGTCAGTTGGAAAAAAGTTAACTTATGAGATTTTACGACTTATGCTTCACTTTTAAAAACTTCCTGCCCAACATTAATAGATTTGGACTCTTTTGGCTAAATCAATGATAGTGTCTTTAAAATTACAGTTTAGGACCAAGTGTACAGTTTATGTACTGTGCACAATTCTAGACTGTTTAAGGACCAAATCAATTACATTGTTTGTTTTGATGGGAAAGAAGTTTTTAAATGTTTCCCTGGTGTATATTCCAGTTGAAATCCAGTTATAATGATCATTACTTAAAAATTGAATTAAGCAGATTGAACTGGTTTAATGGGTTGACCTAGGGTTTTAACTGAGTTTAAATTCAGAAATAAAGCAGGTTGAAGGTTCACTTAGGAACACAGGAACTCTAACAAGATCTCATCCAGTTACACAAAGCCCAGATAAAAACCAGTTAAAACCCAGCTGAATTCAGTTTAAACTTAGTTAATTTAGTTTAACTGAGTTTTCAATTCAGTTCCTCTGTTTTCAAAGCATGGTTCAATGTGGTTGAATCCATTGGAAATCAGAGGAAACCAGATGGTTTCTCTCTTACTGTTTGAAATCTGGAAAAAATAGAAGGGATGCTCTCCAGACATGTAAAACACCCAGTAAGTGAAAAATGAAAAATGTAAGGAAATGGAATTTACAAAAAAATGTTAAGTTTTTGGCAGTGTTATGTAAATCATTATTATACGACAGGGGTTCTCAATTAGCGGCTCGCGGGCCAAATCCGGCCCGCCAACTATTGATTTTTGGCCCTCGACTTGTTATAAAATATAAAGGGAAACATAAGAATTTCGGGTGTATTTGGCCCTCAAGTTGGGAACTTGGAAACATGTTCAGCATTCTCTGGCCCTTCAGGTAATATAATTGAGAACCCCTGATCTACGATTTGACTGAAAACCTTGGACAGTAAAATTCCACAGGAACTCAAACCAGATCTCATCCAGTTACATAAAGCCCAGATAAAAACCAGTTAAAACCCAGCTGAATTCAGTTTAAACTTAGTTAATTTAGTTAAACTGGATTTTAGAGCCAGATTAGCTATGCATAATAAGGTAAGTATGGAGCTAACCAAGCAAGACTAGAATTGCTACACCATGGCATAGTATACTTGCAATGATTTTACAGTATGTGATTGGCATCTGATTATGTAGAAGCAGAAAAGATATTTTGGCCAGTAGACGCCATTAGCGATTTTTGAATATATAACACCGCTGCTTAAGTGTACACTACGAGTTTCAATATGCTCATCCACCAAGGACACAGTTCAGTGGGTTGTATTTGTACACATCTTGACATGAATGATCTGGGTATTATACATCATACCCCAAAACCAGGGGGTGTATTTTCTAAATACACTGGTGAATGGAACTAGTGAACTGTGCCATGGAATTTGAGACTTTACTGGTTCATAGTGGTAAGGAGTTGTGAAATGGTGGTATTCAGTGCATCTTTTGGTTAGATATTTGAAGAAAACTAAGAGTAGCGCTGATATTAAAATGCGTTCCTATGTGAGGCAGGACATTAAGTGCTCCTAATCACATATTTTTTGCAGGGAACTCCTCAAGAAAATATTAATTTTGAAACCATTTTGAAAAATACTGGGTAGCATTAAAGTCCTGCCTCATTTAGGAAGGTGTTTTTATAGTGCTAACACTCTTAGGCCAGTATTCTGAAAGGGAGTCTAACTTTAGACCTGGGTTTAAACCAGGGTTAGTCCTACATGATTGGACCTTTCTCCTTTCAAAATACTGTGAAAGTTAAATGTAACAGGTGAGAAAATTCCTCACGGATGGGCCCCCCATCCATGAGGAATTTTCTCACCTGTTAAGCACATTTTTAGAATATGTTGGAAGGAATAAAGGTCCACTCATGTAGGACTAACCCTTGTTTAAACCTGGGTTTAAAGTTAGACTCTTTCAGAATACCAGAGAAAGTTTTCTTAAAATAGGCTATCAAAAATACATTAAAAACACCCTATCACAACCCTACAACTTTGTCATATTCACTATGAGTTCCAATATGCTCATCTACCAAGGACACAGTTCAGTGGGTTGTAAAGTTGTACACGGATTGATATGAACTGACCTTGTGTGGTCTGGGTATCATATATCATACCCAAAAACTAAGGGGTGTATTTTCTAAATAAACTGATGAATGGAAGTTACTGAATTGTGCCATGGGAGTTGAGACAACTCTAGCTCATAGTGATTGTTAATGATGCATTTTCATGTTGAGAAACAAATAATATTTAATGCTTAAAGACACTATCAGTGATTTGAAAAATATTTGAAATTTGCAGGAATAGCTTCAAAGTGAAGGATAAGTCTGTAGAATTCTCATAAGTTACCTTTTCCAGCTGTAGAATTGACAGAAAAGGAAGAAAACGGCAGTGTTCCAAGATATGATCCTCCATTCAATTACGTGTTGTAGTAAGTGTCCGAACGGACAGTAATGACTAAAATCTCTGATTCTGTCCTTATTAGGTTGCTTCCGGTCTTATCATTTGCAGGGTATGTTAGGCTACCTGTACGTGTTACATACATGCAAAAATCTGATTTTTGATGATTTTTTCGGTTTGCTGATTTAGCAAATCACTGATAGTGTCTTTAACTGAGAGTGTTATTATAAATGGTGGAATCCAATCTATTGCATTTGAAATCTATGTACAACACCTGTGAAAGATTTAGGTAGCCTTCCACAGAGGAGTATGAATTTCAAATGGAAAAGCTCATTGGATAATTACATTTGAATTACATACCCCTTCTGTGGTAGACTTAGATTGAGTCTTCCATTGCCTTCTGTGGTAGACTTAGATTAAGTCTTCCACAAGGGGAGCATGAATTTTAATTGGAAAAGCTCATTGCATGCATTGCACATGTGCACTGTATGGGACTAGGTGAACATTCTGCATGCTTATGTCTAGATTTGTGTCCTACGAGTGGAAAGTAAGCCAGAAATGGACGGATTGACCTTTTTTAAAAATAAATTTGTTTCCTCTCGGGTAAATATTCCTCATTTTCTTTTCTTCCTTCCTTCCTTCCTTCCTTGGACTTAAGATTGTCCACAGTAATTGACTTGACCTAAATGTTGTAGTTGTATCCCCCAAATCATGTTGGACTCATAATAGGATTAGGATTCCAAAGTATCAAAATTAACAAACCAAATTTTTTATATTTTCATTTATTCCAAAAAAATATGCAAGTAGTTTTGGTGAGCACTTGCTGAGGAGCCGTACACTACAGTCTCTGTGTTACTATATACCTCATCAGTGTACTTGTCCAGGGCTTAATTCACTGCTTTCATAGGCAGCTGTATATGTGATGTAACAGAGATTCCCTTTGGAGATAATGCCACTCAAAAATTTCACGAACTAAAGCCAAAGCCCAGGACATACTTCCAGTCACTGCTAACTGAGTATATCATGGGCTTTACAGTATGTACCCTCAGATTTACCACTATCCCTAACCTTCATATTTCCTGCTCTGTGGTTTGTATTCTAACACCACGTCCGGCTTCCAAAAAACCTCTTCCTAGTTCAACATTAATTATACCACCCCCCACCTTGAACTTATATGGAATATTTTACCCTGACAAATGGATAATTACGGACCTCATGTTTTCTCTTTGTTTTGTTGATGTAGGTTATTGGGAAAAAAAAAAATTCACCGTCCACGGTCGCCGATTCTCTTTCAACCTCTACAATCTACACCAGTTCTCACGAATGAGGCCTGGAGGGGACCTATGCAATACACAATGTGATTGACAGTAAACCACAGCTTGAAACAACCATTCCAGATACCATTAAAGATATCAGGGTTAGAGTTCATTCATGGAAGTATTATCCAGTGGTGGTCTCAAACAATGCATTTTTTGAACTCAAAGCAATCTTCATTAACACAACTGTATGTGTGGCGGCCATCTTAAGGGTGGGGCTGAAGTCATCTTTTGGTGAAATTTGGAGTTTGGATACCTTTTTGAGACTTTTTAATATATCAAACTTCGAAATCTTAGCTTTAATTGCTTTTTATTTGTTCAATCTCATATTGTGGTTCAGATTACGGCTTATCATTCAGAGACAGTGACGCAAAATTGAAGCGACCATATCTTCTTCGTTACAACATGTATGCAGTACATTTCGTTTGTATTTTATTGTTTTTTAGGCTGATATTTAAAAAAATTGCACATAAATATAAAGTATACAGAAAATAAGCCGTTTATCCATTGACATTGATGATCTACTTTGTAAAAATATTGCTGCACATTTTATGAGCTTTTTAAAGTTTATTTGCATATTTTCAGCATAATTTAAATAGTCAGTGTTTCTTCTAATTTTAAAATGGATGTTTCGGCATGTTGCGATTTGTCGCGTCTTGATATGGTGCGCGCAGATTTTTTTCAGTAACGCCACTATCCGTTGGCTGAAATTTGGAATATTGGTCATGATATGTATGTCCCAGAAAAAATGTTTTTTTGTCTTTACAGAGGGAATTTGATTAAGTAATGGTAACCATGGAAACAAATCAATTTTTATACTTTTTTTCCCCAAATGCACTTTTTTGTTTTTTCGGTGTCTTTCTCGCGTATTTAACATTCAAGTGAAATTTGGCTCTGTAAAAAGTTTAATATACATGTTGATACAGAAAGACCAAGTTTGGTTACAAAAGGGCAACTGTTACTGAAAAGACTGCACGCAAGGTAACCCTTTTAAAAAGCAAGATGGCCGCCGTTACCATAGCAACCATGAAAAATTCGCCATTTTTATTGGTGAAAATTAATAACTATTTGCACATCCCCGAAATCATCTCATTCGGTGCCCATTTCCATCCGGAACTTTTACCAGACTCAGTCGGCTAAAAACATACGGTTAGAAGCGTAACGAAAATACCAGAAAACTTACCCTATCTGGGACGTTGCACCATGAAAGCACTAGGCCAACTTTGTAATTGTCTTCACACTTTTTAAAAACGAAAATGCATTATTATACCATCCTAGAATATATAAGAATTCTATGGTGTTAGTTATGAACATAAATAATGTTATTTAATGTGTTATATATAATTCTACGGTGTTTACACCCGTTTTTCAACACAGTTCTTCAAACCTGGAAGTTGAGTGATTATGTCCATCACTCCTCATAAATATTCATGTATTCGATCGCGACTTCAGGCACCATTTTGATGACGTTTCACGACGTCAGGTAATAAATATTCATATTCACTTTCGCTGACATATTGTTGACTTTTGCATAAGTGATTTACTTTAGCGATCTCATTAACTCCTACATACTGATGGTATGCCACTAATTGGATTCTTTTGACAAAAGTGTAACAGAGTTGCTATGACACTTTAAGGGTTGCTGTGACCTGCTATTCCAGCTGTTAACACATCTATATATGTGATTGTGCACTTTGTGAGAAAAGTACCACATTTTCCACAGTTATAGCAAGGCCCAAGACTACATTTTCAATATGTGCCCCATCGCTGGATTCCCAGGTTTTCCAGAGGAGGGCGCATTTCCAAAATGGCTGCCAAAATCCCAATAGCTCATCAATAAGGATGTCTATTGCCACTTTATGGGCTGAACCTGTTTGATGGTAATATTTTCAAATTACGGTCATTTAGCCGTTCTGAGTTTAAAATAATATACCCCTGAGCAAAAAATCCCCTACTGATGATGTAGTAAACCGGCCTCTAACATTCCAATTATGCATTCCTTAGCCGAATGTGAGCACTTGTTGATTTTTGTACACATTTACTGAAATGAATGCAAACTTACCCTTGCTGTCAGAATCCTTCATAGGTCGGCAACGCAGCGCGCTGCAATATTTGCATACAGAGGCTGAGACTATGGATAGCCTCATGCGCGATTAACCAATGGTGAGGCCAACTTTCTCAAACAACCAATCCGGCAAAAAAAACCATTTCCGTGTTGACGCATGTCACGCTCGGCGCACGGTAATAACTCTGACCAATTCTGGCAGAGAGTAATACATTGTTTTTTGCACTTACGCACGACCCATCATCCTTGTACTTGTAAGCCTCGTATCTTTTGTTTTGTATCGACCAAGGAATTTTAAGGATGACAGGTGTGTTTTTAGAAGACTCGTAATCACTGAAGTAAAGCTTGCACATTATTCAATGGAAATATCCTACAACGGCACAATAGTACTATAGGGTTTTTTTGCACACGGGAGGGCACTTTTAAAAATGACATCTGATTCTTTATTTTTATACACGTAGTGTTAATGTACCCTGAAAAAGGTATTAATAATCTTTAACCCTTGCATCTTCCGAACATTGCTTCTGGCTAATATTAAAACATTACTCTACGTTGTTCCATATCAATTTGGCATCAATGTAAATACATACGCGATTCTGTGTCTATAACATCATTAATCAAAGCAAAACCTGTTTATGTGTTTATACCCAACATTCCGCTAATGTCATCCATACGCCCTTCAGGGAGATTTCTTATGAAAGCTTGTTCAACACTACAGCTTGAGACGGAAGAAGCTGTAGGTCCTACTTGTAATCACTTTTAGACATATTTTATGAGTGGCTATAACCAACATAAATTTGACAACCATCAGAGATACACTGCCATGTATCCCTTTCCTGAATGCAAAACCATGAAATTGATTGGTAGGCGACCATAAGTTTTTTGAACCAAAGCATGTGACTTATTTATTCTTTGTTGTTAGATAAGATGGACTGTTAGCTAATATTCCTGAAAGTTCATAAAGAGTAGAGTCAATAGTTTTTTTAATATATGACCCCAGAAGTCAGTAAACCGTCAGAACCCATTTTTAACAAAATGAGGAGCTGGTTCACCACAAGACGGCAATGCAAGACCGAATGGCAAATACAATATTGATTGCCTCAACATTTACTTGCCCAAATTTCTTGCAGAAACGACTTCTACTGGTCAAATGACTGCATTTACATAATTCTTATTTTAACTGATAATACTAAACCTTAATTTATTGTGTGATAAAATGTGTTCAAAAGATAAAAACTAGACCTAAGTCCAGACAACTCCACATTAAATAAAATGATAAATGCCGTTTGGGCTGCACTTGCTTGTTATGAAATATGTTTACCTTCTCACTTTATGAGGAAAATACCTAAGTGTTTTCAACACAAACTCAATAACAATATCATATATTACTCTGTCATTAAATTTTGGGTTAAATAACTCTTTGTGTGCATCACATAATGATAGTGATTAGCTCTAAAACATCCCATGCAAATCTTATTTGGACAAACGAAGAAGTTTGTTGATCATCCATTCCTAATTCTATCTTTTAAAGTGGGTTAAATGCCTGTTTAGCTGTCCATACCAATGGAAACATTCGATAATGGTTAATATTTGTTGCGCATCTGTCTTTTGCAAGGGGAAATGGGGACGGATTATTGTGACTTATAGAGTCATATTGGTGGTTCTGGGCGCATCAATTTGGTTAATCTGGGGGTCATATCTTAAAAATATTGACTTTAACTTTATGAACTTCTCAGGAATACTGAGAACAGTCTTATCTTACCTTACAACAAAGGATAAGTAGTCACATGCTTTTGTTCAAAACTTATGGCGCCTGCACCAAGTGCTGGTTTTGTTTGACACAAGGTATTTAAGGTGATGTCAAAACAGACAATCCTTCGTTTTTGCTTCGACGGCAGCAAGACCTTTTCGCTCCATTTCTCAGGTAATAGAGGCAAGGGCCTACGCAGGATTATTTTGGGGGTGCGGGACTCGAAAAAGGTGTATTTTTTGGTAAAAGTGGACCTAACCACTAAAAGGGTCATTTTTTGACTTTTTGAAATTTCATCACCAAAAAAGTGGACTTTCAGGAAAAAAGGATTTTAAGCAATCAATTGTGTTAAAAATTGTTTTTTGTTATTCTATGATATGAGTTAATGACAATGTGGACCTCCCTAGATTTACAGTGGCGTCGCCCTTGGTGTGTCAATGCGTTGGACC
This sequence comes from Ophioderma brevispina, assembly GCA_023653785.1. NCBI lineage: Eukaryota > Metazoa > Echinodermata > Ophiuroidea > Amphilepidida > Ophiodermatidae > Ophioderma > Ophioderma brevispina. The sequence continues at coordinate 5,252 of JAMKCH010006832.1, read as the reverse complement.
ACTTGCTTTATCAACATCCAGAAGAAACCATTGACATCATCCCATAGTGATAACCTGCTGTGAAAAAGTTGCCCCCCAGCATTGTTGGACAGATCAGTTTCCAAGAAATTCGCCCTTTGAACAGATAACTTTGCTTTTGAATCACTGATTGAGCTGACTCTTCCGAGTTAACCTTTTTAGAATACTCAGTGGGTAGGACAGATGAAACCAGTTCCTTATCAGAGAAAGCAGTTTGTGTATGGATTTTAGGTGAGACTGACACTGATCTTTGTGATGACGTGATGGTGGATGGTATTTAATTTGGCTCTAAGCTCCACGCACAGGCTAGTGACCGCCTGCCTCTAAGATTGCAAGTAGTATTGGGTAGCATTATACCACTAATAGATCACGATGTGTTCTAAAGACTAACGTCAAACAATAGTGTAACTGTGTTCTAATTTCTATCTCAAACCACATGATTTTTTTATCACCTTGTACTGCCAGTGGTGATAATAAGAATATGCCAAGCTTTACTCCCAGGTACTAGTAGGGCACATGTGGTGCAGTGGATCAGCGCTGCCTCCTAAGCGTAAGGTTTGGGTAAGCCCCGCTGTCGCCAATGTGTTGTGCACTTGGGTTAGGCACTTTACCTCGCTTGCCGCGCTCCACCCAGGAGTATAAATGGATACCGGCATATTGCTGGGAATGCAAAACAGACACGCTGTGTGGGAGGAGTGGCGAACCCCCCACAGCAACATTATATGAGGGCGTCTGGCCTCGTCATGAACAGAAAGATGTGCACTCCGCCTGTGGGCGCAGCACCATTCATTCACATATATTAGTTTGAAAATTGAGTCTATATTGTTGACATAATACATCTAGTTCATGTGTAGCTTTTCCATATTCCATTTGTTTAGATGGGAATGTGTTGAAGCTCTTTCACTCACCGGTTTGCCACTGGTCCTAGGTATAGTACTTTACCAATTGTTTCTGGGGCGCTGTCTGACAGGAAAATTTTGTATTCTTCCTTTTTTTTTTTCCTCTGTGTTTTTCAGCATAGTCAGATCACTTACATAACCATATTTCCTTGATTTGTATCCGTAAGGATCATAATGAACAAAAATGAATAGCTTGGGCAGATCCTTGGAACAACAACCTCAGCCAAATTTTACCACTCACATTGCTGGTTTTGTGGACAATTTGAATTTGATATTAGCTATAAATGTAATGCACCATTCCCCATCAAGCACATCGTAACAGCTTGGATGCCAGGCCGTTCGATGCCATACTGTGGTCATAGCAGTGGTGTCACCAGTGAGGTCAACAAGGACATTGTCACCCTTCCATTTGTACTCCAAGCAGTCCTTTGGTGCTCTGTCAATTAATTCCCTTAGTCTGCAAGTTGATCTGTCCATGATAGAAGCCATCCCCTGTCCGTAGGGTAATGGATATCGATGCTGGCTTCCCAGGCAACTCCCATAAACGACTATACATGTAGAGGCAGATGCTCATTTTCCACCCAAAACACTCAACTGACCACTAACTGCAGTAAAGGGCATTTGTCACTGTCCTCTTTGCACAAGAGTCCTAGATCTCTGAAATTATCATTTACTTATACATGACAGCAATCGAACACCCAAAACAAGGGCTACCTCTTGGAGTCAGAATAACACTTACAATACTGTTTCCCATTTATTTGCTTTGTTTTGTGTTACACTAAACAAAGCGCCAATGATCACTAATAAATTGCACCAAAACCCCTATAAACATACATGGTAGGGCCTATATGTGGGGGGGATAAATGGGTACCCAGCATTCCATTGTGAAGTCCGCTATTATGAAATTACAACCCTTTTTGCTGGTCAATTTTGCTGATGGTGATCTTTTCATGCATGATTTGAGTGGTCCCCCTAAGCAATGGTTGGATTGATGCATCCATTATCAGCCCTTCAAGGAGATTATAATAATGGTGTGACAGCAGTACCATAGGCCCTATATCCATTGGTCTTGGCTATTGAATGTGACCAAATTTACCATATGTTATATGGGGAAAATTACCATTTTGGACGATGTGTGTAATGGGATTTTGGTGGCCATTTTGAAAAGCGCCCTCCTTGAAGGACTCAGTGAAGCTTGATCTTTGGCTTTTATAACTGAAGACATTACCAAGATCGAGCAGATTGATCAAAACTACATCAATATCGCCAGCAAATAACATTTTTTCAGTTATATTTTCATACCATTTAGGGTATTTTGGGTGCCATTTTGGGAAAAACGCCCTCTCCTGCCATATTAGAACAAGGCATAACTGGGCACATATCGCATCAAATTAATTGCATATGGGCACCTTATATCTCTGGGAAAATCTATCTTTGATCACAAGTGCACGATCCATCAGCTTTAAAACGGCTGTACTACAAGCAATGCAGCCTTTTCAAGACTCCATTACTATAATATGTTGTATGAGTACCAGATCGTGGATTTGTGCACGTTTGCGAACCAAAAATAAGAGAAAAATATGATTTTCCCGGAGTATAAAAACGCTAACCTAATAAACTAAGGAGATTGGGGCGTAAATCATCCTTTAAGTTGACATTTACAGGTTTTTTCTTCCATTGTTAGTTTATAAGGTCAATTGTTCACAGCGAAGCCGCTGAGACACCAATCAGTAATATTTTGTCCGATACCAGATCCGTGCATTGGCAACATGTTGCACATTAAAAATATTACTACCCTTTTATTTACTTATAGTTTTTATCACAGAACTACTCAGCTTTTAATCTAATATATGAAGTCACATGAGCTAACACCATGTAAACTACAAGTACTACATGTTACGCATCTGTAGAACTTGTTGCGACTTTAAAAAAAACTTACGAACAACTGACTGTTCAAAGTACCCTCTTTGAAACACCTTTTTAAATTGTATGACAAGTTGTTTAATGAGGGTATCTTGAATCAACACTTTACTGTTTTAAACTTAAAACAACCTTTGGTGCCACAAGTGGGTTATTCTTTTCTTGGTGAATCGAATATGATATTAAATTGTACATAATCTCTAAATATGCAAAAGATTAATATCCTAAGGAGTGACTACAGTACCACTCTCCGAAAAGACTTGGGAAAGAGTGAAATTTTACCACGTTTGAAGAATGTTTTTTGGGTCAAATTTACTCTTTTAATTTACAAAATGACAAAATTTCTACTCATACAACATCTAACATCTACATCTGTACGTGTGGCAGGATCCCACTGGTTTGACGTAGACCAGGGACATACTTTGTCCATGAGCGTTTACAAGGTTGCGAGTAAAACACCACTACATCAGATGACACCAGGCCACGCCTCCAGGGGGGGGGGGGGGGGGGGGGGGGGAAGGTCTCCACTGACGGGGAGACAGTATGTTGAACAGGGAGGGCATTCCACCACATTACTGAGCGGGGAAGAAAGGGAGTTGCCATAGAGCTTGATTCTTGAAGGAAAAATATCTCGTTTTGTTGGAATGGTATGCTCTGGTGTTTTTTGTATAGCCCTGTGGTTAGGTATAGGTCCTGATCACGCAATGAGGTGTTTTCTGCATCTTGTAGAAGGAGACCGATCTAGCCGATTGGCGCTCTTCTCTAAGAGGTTTGCCATTCAAATATTTTTAACATTTTCTGTAACGCTATCTGTGGCGCGTACCGTTTGAAGAACAAATCTAGCAGCTTTTCGTTGGATGGATTCAATCTTGGAGATGTCTTTGTCTGTGTAGGGGAATCCATACTGGACTGCATTACTACAACATGTGGCCCTTACCAGGAGAAATAAGCTTTGTTGGCGAATTTTTGGTGGGAGTGCAATGAGCGGTTACAAGCGGTCTTTCACTCCCCATCTATCTTTTTTTGTCTCAATCTACTCTCGTTTACACCTACCAGGCAACCACCCTCGCCCTCCTTCTACAGGTCTACCCCGAAGCCTTTTTATTTTTACCCTGATTAAATACTTGGACAATCTCCTCACTTTTCTTTTCTTCATTCACACCTTTTGTTTGCTTAACATGCTGTGCATACGAACATAAATGTGATCACACATGCATTTACTTATGTGTACGTCCAAGGTACGCATAATTATATGTGTGTGTATATATGTTTGTGTGTTGTGTACATTTATGTATATGTATGTTTTTTAATGTGGATTATACTCCTGTATGTAGTGTAATTATAAGTTTGTGTGTATGGGAATATCTTTTGTATTTTGTCTTTGAAAACTTCTTATTGCCACGTCGGTCATTGGTACTACTATACTTCCCTTATCGATATCGCGTCTTTTAAAAAATTTAGAGTCCCTCACGCTTTGGCTCGTTTGTATTTCCAGCCTCAAATTTTTTTCTCGTATATTTGGCCCTTGACCGCTTCATAATGTTCATCATTGTATGTTGTAAGTTTAAGTAAGTTACCCCTTAAGTAAGGGCCTCCACCTCCTACAAGCTCCCAGGAGTTGTCCAGTCGAGGTCCTAGCATTCGATATTCCTTCTCCAATGTTCAATTATTTATTTTCACATCGTATCTGTTCTACTTTGGTACATAAATTCACAGTTATTTCTTCTTTGTAATTTCTTTGTAATTGCTGAATAATTGATTTGATTTGATTTGATTGAATAACGCAGATTGCGTTTGATCAAACCAAGATCCTGTTGCACGTGTTTTTTACATTGTTAATATACTAATATTTTTAAACGCTTTTTTGCTAATATTTAAAAACCGCTTTTAACACTAATCGAAAAGTCCAGTTACTTTGTCTTTCTTGTCAAGATTGAAATTCTCAAGTTTTTCGAAAAGTGAGGCCCTGTGTTTGAGGGAGACCCGGAGATACGCGTAAAGTTAACGCTTTCAAAGCAAGGGACATTCGGGTGACCGAAAAGAACGTGCAAATTGGCTCATTAAATAAGGTTATTTGGGGACAATTTTGCTCAATTAAAAATAGATACTATTGAGATATAATAGAAGAATGGATCTGGCCGTTCACTATTACGAATGGCTCCCGGCACTGACAACTGATACACAAATTGAATTACCGACCATACGCTTAGTGCTTATAACAGGACTATTGGGCAATGGATTTAGCGACCATATGCATATCATATGGTACTGAAAAAATTGTTTACGACGACATAATTGCCAGACGTTTCGTGAATAAAGATTAATGAATGTAACACAACGAAAAAAAAACACATTGTTGCTACACAGCTTAACATAATCATGCCATTTACATCTTTGTGGGCAGCGCACAGACGC
>JAMKCH010006831.1:0-46393 GCA_023653785.1 Ophioderma brevispina | reverse complement strand
TTAACGAGTCGTTTAGCTAACCACGGTAATTAAACGCCGTAAATATATCCACCGAACTGGACTTATCTTCGCCCATTACATTACGTGCGTGTGAAAAATATTTGGTATGTCACACCATGCCTTCCTATTTGTAAATGCAATGCAGGAAGACCCACGGGTGTAAATTTCAAGAATTGTCGCGTTATGCAAGGAGGTTTAGATTTGTTCAATGATGGAGACAAACCCGGGCCTATTTAAAACAGTTGTATGTCGTTGGCCGCACTTGCTATCATCAATAAACGTCTAGCCCTCTTCCCATAATCTTATCTATTACCGTTCTTTTGTATACAGACCATTATTTTGTGCGGAAGTGTCATCTAGCTTAGTTAGACGACACTTCCGCAAAAATCTAATGGTCAGTTAAAACGAAGATAACATAATATAGGATTGGTTGTAGAACACCGTCTGCCATTGTTTGGGGAAGGGATTATTTAAATTATAATGCTTATGGGACACCTGCCATGATCGCATTAACTCACTATAATTAAGGGAGTTAGTTCGAGACAAAATAAAAGTCTCTCAGGGGAATGCCACAGCGTACGGTTATTCCATGGGTGTCGAAGCAGGCTTGTTTTTCAAAATACATAAGCTGTGGTGTCGCTTTGTGCCGTATAGGAATGAATAGGTCATGGGTCATGGCAGTAAAAATAATTCAACATTTTAATACTGTTTAATACTCTGGAATCCAAGTTAGAGTAATGTCTAGGGAAATACCAATTATCGTGGACTTCGTATTTATAATTTTGACACAAAAGAACGGATACTGCAGTATTTTTATTTTGTAAGAAAATTCACAACGGGGCGGGGACGTACCATTACAAATGACCATTTTTAAAAAAATAGCAATTCGACAAAAAATATACTTTAATAAGCCCAAATCGACACTGTTGTAATCCAAATAGACCATACCTATAACAAAATGACAGAGTTGGGCTCCCTAAGACGCTCCAACCCTGTCACAAGGTAGAGGGACATTGTGATTGGGTGCATCAGACCTTCGATAATGAAAATAATGACAAGAAGGTCTTATGGCATAACAATGCAGAGCACCAGGCGATAGTGTGCTCAGCAGCGGTCGGAAAGCTTCCCACAAAATCCACCCAGGATGTGCAATGGTTAGCGTGCAGTTAACAAAAACATGCACATGATTTCAGCCTAAAGGCGAGAAGAAAATCCACATTAACAAATATATGAATGCTTTTCACGAGTCCACTACATTTAATGATATTAATTATGTTTGTGTCAGCTTGGTGTATTCTGACGTATATTCGTATCTGAATGAGGTAAAGGAAATAATGGGGACTGTTACAGTCAGCTGTGTTGCACGTGGACAGTGGCGTAACAGCTGGGGGGGGCGGATGGGGCGCAAGCCCCCCCCCCCCATACAGAACCCTTGCCCCCCTCAGCCACCCCCCCCCAAATGAATGACCTTTTGTACAGTGTCCATGGAGAAGGACCCGAAGTGCCCATCAAAAAAAGCCTTGGCCACCCCTTCAGCCCCCCCCAACCATTTGCAAAGCTCTGGTTTACGCCACGCACCTGGACCACATCCGTTTGTCTTGGTGAGTGTATGTTGACCCCAAAGGACGACAGTTAAGCCGAAAACACCGATTTACTATAGGGGTTTTAGGGATACAATAGGTGAGTATTTTCTTTTTTTCCAAGATCCAGCTGAATGCCAAAGATCGAATACCCTGGTTGAGTACCTTGATATCTATTGGTGATAGGACTCGTACACATGCGAAAATAGGACAGCGCATATGGTGGTTTTATTTAAAGAAAAAAAAAGTTAGCCTATTGTTCCCTGTTAACGTTAAAATTATTAACGAGTATCCACAATGGTGCGAATAATAGATAAAATGCATTTACTTTGCTCGGACGTTTTGTAAGATAAAGGTCTCAAAAACAAACCATTCGCGAATTATAATGGTCGTCTTGAGATTTGTTTCGCTTGCTAGTTTTGACACGTCTCGCTGAGGCTTCGAACATGGTCGAAACTAGCAAGCTCAACATGGGCCTTATCTCAAACGATGTTTAAAATAAGGGGATTAGGCCTAAAATGTGGAGCTAAACGCAACGGAATTAAAAATCGCAGGTTAAATATTTTAACAAGTCGTTTAGCTAACCACTGTATTTAAAAACGCCGTAAATATCGCCACTGAAGTGTGACTTATCTTCGCCGATATCATTACGTGTGCGTTAACAATATTGATATTCAGCCAATGCTTAGTAGTTGTAAATGCATGCAGGAAGCCCACGGTAAATTTCAAGAATGTCGAGTTATGCAAGGAGCTTTAATTTGTGAAGCAGGAGACAAAACCCCGGCTTAAAAACTGTTTTAGTCGTGTGCCGCACTTGATATCATTCAATACTATATCAGATAAACACGAGCATGTAAATAGAAGCAAAGGAAAAATGGACGAGAAGAAATCAACTGAGGATCGGAAAAGAAAGATAGAGAAAAAAGGCGGTACTTGGTCTAACAACGAGTATCACATAGAGCTGACATATCAGGCATTGATGAAAACGTGAAGCTAAAACACGCATTAAACACCCCGGACCAAGTTTTAAGTTTAACAACGTTTAGGCATGTTTACGATGTTTCGGGCTAAAATTTAAACACAGTTAAAGTTTAAACATGCTTTGAGATTGCGTTATTTAGCGGGCTGTTTAAATTGCGATTTAACCAGTGATTAGCGTTAAACTTAAACATCGTGTGAGAATACGGGCCCATATCTCTAGACGACCATGATATTCGCGAATGTCGGTTTGAGACCTTTATCTTAATCCATAATATAACAGATAAAAACGAGCATGAAATAGAAGCAAAGGAAACAAATGGACGAGAGAAAGCAAATGAGGACTATGAAAGAAAGATAAGGAGGAGAAATACAGGGAGACAACTGGTCTAACCTCGAGTATCACACATAACTGAAAATACGGCATTTGAGAAAACGGTGAAATTGAAGTTCAAAATGCGGCGCCTTTTAAATACACGGAACACCAAGTGCTAAGTTTAAACAACGTTTAGAAATGTTTTAACGATGTTCGGCCTTAAAAAATTGAAACAGCGTTTAAGGGAAACCATGCGGGTGAGAATTGAGGTCATTTTAGCGGGCGTTTAAATTGGATTTAAACAGTGATTAACGTTAAAACATCGTTTGAGAATCGCGCAATCTTTAAGGGTCTTTGGTTGTGGTAGTTTTATAATTAGAGCAGATGTTAGGAAATGTTGTGGTCAAAAACTTTTTTTATTTATTGTATACTTTGATTTCCTAGGCTAACTGATGCGTGGCTCATATACACACCTACTTGGTAGTTTGCATCCTGGTGATATTGGAAGGCAACGTCCCTACGGTTAATTATTTTTAGTATATTTATATATGTTCATCAACAAATACAGACGCCAGCAAGGGTAAGCTTTTTACTTTAAAAAACCTCGGGATGACAAAATGATTGGAATTCGGAGTATTTCTATGTGGATAGGATGGTACAATATTTATGAAGAACCAAACATGGAGATGGCTTCCTACTGCCGGTGATCAATCTCAGAAGTAGTTGAAGTTTTGACGGACGAAATTGAGGGTTTTAGTGTTACGATGGGCCATGTTAGGAGGCGTTCGTATCGTGCATACATGCGGCCATGATCAGCTTATACTCAGTTGAATAAATACTGACACCACCACAAGCCATATAAATGACATGTGGACAGCTAAGAAGTATTTTTTTTTTTACGATAAATCGAAAAAAAAATTAATTTCCATGACTATTCTGTGAGACATCAAAATTGGCTAATATAAGATAAGCAGATTTAGGATGGATGACAAAGGTTGGCTACAAAACAGCAAATATGGAGGAGACAGGGCAATGATTTTTGCCTTAAACGAATACTATTTTCTTGAGACAGTTATCGACAACAATTCATAACTATTGTATATGTGCGTACCAATCAAATCTTATGTTACATAAATATACGAATATCGACGCAGGTCACTTGAATCTCACAATGACCTCGAATTGTTTTTTTTTTTTTTTTTTTTTGTTGATGTTCATACGCGTATCAATGAATCGCTTTTGACGTATCAAGACTACAGATCAAAATGTGATAGATGTTGGCCCTGAAACATGGCTAAAATTCCCCGACTACCCAGCGGTGAATTCAAAATGGCGAGAGCCACGAAATCACAAATACAAAATGCAGCGACACTCCGTAAACTCACATACATAGCAACTGACAAAAAAAAAAAAAAAAAAATAACGGTACACATTACAAACGTCACATTATTATTTCTGTAATCGTGTAAATGGTTTTGTTATGATAAGATGATGGTACTAAATATTTTGTGACATGAGAATGCATGAAATATATCGTGTTACTATGGTGACAAAGACGAGACAGTTCACAGCCTGAAATAATACCTGAGCTGGAATCTAATTCATTACATGCGCGGAAGTTTGGTACAAACAAGTGCGCCATGGATGTGCCGATTTCCGCTTTTAGGGATAATCTAAACTGATGAGGACATTACTGCAGGACCATGTCTGAACTCGAGCCGAAGTGGTGCATTTGACAACGTAAAATGCACCACACAGCCAACATGACTGCACCGGCCCCACCGGCAAAATCCAACGGACGGTAGCCACCCAGCTACCTGACGCTGCCCACCCTGGGTCTGTAACTTTGCCCGACTATGGCACAACCACGGGGAAGAAAACCAACGCTTGCATGTATCATCAGCGAGGATGATCTCAGCAAACGCGAGAATGACGCCATGAGAAGAAAACAATGGATACAACTGCTTGGGCAGTGCGCCTTATGAAAGGTGAATTTGACAGGCGTTTTACGATGGTATGACTTTTATATCTAAAATGAGAGTCCGATATCATGCATCCAATGCAAACACAAGCCGTATTTCCACAAACAAACAGTCCCGTTACGGCAGATTATAATTATGCATAAATGACCTGGGGATGGGGGAATCCCCTGCAAGCATGACCTCTGACATAAACCAACGTTACATGTACAGTCATGTGTACTGAAACACAAGAAAAGCAATAATTCGCCAGCGAAATGGAATGTGACCTATTTTATTCCCTTTTTTCAAGTGTATATATTTTGTTGTGTTTCTTTCAAAAACAAAAAGAACACGATGCGAGTAAAACTGCACCTCTTGGCCCTATGAAATTGACATGTGCGGCATATGGTCAATGCCCTCCTTCATGCATGCCAACGTATACTCCAGTTTACTTTTATTATTTCGTGAAGTTTCGTTGGACATTTATTCTCAATTAGCTGTTATGAACCACCAAACCTAAAGCAGAGGGAACAAATTTAAAAAGCAGAATATAGTCATTAAAAGAAATTAAAAAAAAACGGGCAACTTCACAATTTGTTTCTTGGTTAACAATTCTATCATGTTCTACTCCCACTTATCAGATGGGTGTCTTTTCCCCACTGTAATGAGGTCTGCATGTCAACATGTTATTTAGGCTAAAGATCAATTTAACATGTTTTATAGTCATAATCTAAAACAAAATATTTTATTATGTAGATTGATTTTACTTAATGTACTTACGTACTGCTTGCTTGATTAATTTATACTAGGCCTACACAAGTAAAATATTTTTGTTGGTTTCATTTACTTAAATTATACTTTATTTCAATCGTTCACATTTAATTAAAATTATTGTTACTTAATTACTCGTTGACTACTAACTCACCCCATACTTCTTACCTGTACAAGTTTACTGTTACTAGGCATAAAAAATTGTTGGCGTAACAGAGAAAAAGATCAGGGCCGTTCGGTCGGTCAGATTTTTTTTTAATTTTTTTTTAGATCTTCGCAATGTTTTACTCTAAAATTAATACAAGAGTGTATCATATTTAAAAGCTTTTTCAATGATATAGCAAGATCTTTTATTTTACTGTTTTAGTTGTTTTGTTGTCTTGTTTTGTATTTTTTCGTCTTTGTGTTGGTAAATTCTGTTTTTTTAATGTGGATGAAAATAATGGGTCGGTCGCAGAATAGTTGTTTTTAATGTGTGCTAATTGCATAAAAAACTTGTGAGTCGTCGATTTTTTTTGGGTCGGTCAGGTTACGCCAAACAATTTTTTATGCCTTAGTTAAAGTAAACTAGCCGGTTATTTACAAATCTAACAGAACTTACTTTATACATATTTACTACTGACTAGGCATAAGACCATACACTATTTTTGTCGATGTGTCGTTTTTTTCTTCAGAATGGTGCAAATCACAATAAGAGATGACAACTTTGAGGTTCTACCTGCCAATGACCTCTGTCAACTTTGGGTACTTCTATGGGCAGCGTAGGAAGGAGAATGGTGAACCCTACTCCACGGATAGCTATGCCCATCAGCGGCAGCATACAACGCCCACTTGCTCACCTCCCTACAACAGGACAATTAACATTATGAGAACGATACAAACAATACAAACAGCTACACAATTGTCTTTGAAGGTACTCTGAAGCAGATGAAGAGAGCTGAAAGCGATACGCAAAGCACTACCCGCCTCATCTCCACAGAGGATCTGTTAAGCTGTTTTGAGAGTGGAGTGCTATCCATGGTGACCTACAAGTCGCAGCGGATGATCTTCTTCCGCATACAATACATTTTGCAGGAAGGAGAGAGGTTTGAGAGAGGTTGAAGAAAGATGCCTTTGTGATAAGAGCAGATGCAGCAGGAAAGGAGTACATCACCATGACATTTCAACGAACGTGAAAAAATCACCCTGGCACCTGAATGAAGACTTCCAGAGAGACAAGAGACTCTATGCTACAAATGATGATCAAAGCCCAGTAAAGGTCTTCAGATTGTACCTTAGCAAACTCAATCCTGCCTGTGAGTGGTTCTACCAGCGTCCAAGAAGGCAGCATTAGTTACCCTGGTATCCTCAGTATGGTCGATAATGTCCAGTTGCCACAATACCACTTGGTAAATGATGAGGAGCATCTGCCAAAGCTCAAACCTCAGTACCGTTACCCCACCATTCTATACGGGCGGACAGCCAATCGCGTTCTCCATGGCTGTGTGTGTCTCTGATCGAATCCTCTGCGTCTATCATGTCATCAAAATACCAGACAGCCTTAGGAGGCTATTGCAGCGATGCCTCTGAAGATCAGAAACGCGGGATGTCAAACGCGTTGTTTCGCAGAAGAAGCAATATTAAGCCACCTACACTTCTATCTGCCCTCCAATTCTTCAGTTCCAAGCAATGCAGGGCCAAGTAACACAGCCACCACTCTCAGTCTCACTACCACATCAAAGCACCGTCAATGACATCTTATACGGCAGTACTGAAGTGCACCTTGCGTGAAATCTACAGGACCACCCCCACACCACAGTGACCACACGCACACCAAGAAATTTCCTTCTGCTGCCAGTGGGTGGTGCACTTTTGCAACATCCTATGTTCTCAAGCTGCAATTTTGATGGGGCAACTGTAAACTTTTATTTGGCAGATGGACCTGAATTCAGTTTCTTTGTTTATTTAGATTTAAAGCTGAAAAAAATTGTTGTTTGGCCGTAACAGAGAAAAATATCAGGGTCGGTCGGTCAGATTTTTTAAATTTTTTTTTAGTCTTCTCAATGGGTTTACTATAAAAATTCATACAAGATGCTACTATTTAAAAGCTTTTTTCAATGACATAGCAAAAATCGTTTATTTTACTTGTTGTAGGTGCTTTGTTGTCTTGTGTGTTATTTTGTCGTCCTTGTGTAAAAAAAATATTTTTTTACAATTGTGATGAAATAAGGGTCGGTCGCAGAATATTTTTTTTATTTCCTGTAATTGCATAAAAACTTTTGAGTCGGAAGGTTTTTAGGGTCGGTAGGGTTACGCAAACAAAACAATTTTGTTATGCCCGGACTATGGGGGTAGAATAAACTGAAAAAAAAGTGTGTTAATTAATTGAACTGCAAATGTGGTTGTTTACCCAATTTATGATTTTCAGTTATAGAAGAAAAAAAATTGCCAAAGTGTTTGAAATGAATATTCATGTATTTTATGACCTAGTTTTGGTCTAGGCTTTTACTGAAAATTTCTTGAATTTTGTGATAGAGTTACAATTGGGGTATCCACAAAAGTATTCATGTTTTTTATTGACATCATTGAATCTTGTAAACACCACCTGTTTTTTATACTATAGTGCATTGATGATGCAAATAATGGTACTGATGTACATCCACCACTGGTATCCAGAATGTCAACTGGTACAACTACTAATATTCTGGCGCAAAATAAAATTTGTTGGTTTGAGACCTGTATACAACAAGCCTAAATGAATTTTGAAGTAAAATTTGTGCGAGTAAATGATATCCCTGGCCACGCCATGGCATGTAATGGCGATGTTAGGCATGGTCGGACATTGATGGTTAGAACATGTTAGAAGGGAAGTCTAAGCCTGCTTAGCCTTCACTTGGGTGATAATCTGGGCGATATGGTCATCTTTGAACTTCAAATGTAAACATGTTGTTTCCAGAACGATGTATATTCCATGGCATATGATATAAACTCCATCAAATTGGATAAAATGAACGTTGAATGGTAAAACGTCCCGTTTCCATGTGAATTTTCCATCTTACAAACTCCCCGGGGAAAACTACAATCAATGCAAAATACGTTAGCCCTTGGTGGTGGCCCCAAAAATGAATAAAAAGTAATATGTTTAGATTTGATAAATCTGGTGCGAAGGTACATAAGACCTATAATGGGTCAAAACTTGTTGTCAACTGTATGACGTAGAGGGGAACCCTCAATTTGAAATGTACTCACAAGATTCTTTCATTTTGAAATAGGGGTGGGAATTTCATTGCATAATAACTATGTATGTAGGGAATTTTCTAACGAGGAAACCAAGAACAATATTTTTCAAACAAGTTACAGTATATGAGGTAAAACCCTTGCGCCTGACGCCCCCATCGGAAAATTCATCGAACCAAAACAATACCGCCGATCCAAAACAATAACCTAAAAACAGCTGGCGCGTCGTTATTAACCTCTAAATAATGTGTTCGAATGATATCCCCATGTCGAGTAAATCTTTTGGTGAGAGTTTGTACAATTAATTTTGATAAGCCTCATTATACATCTCTTCAGACGTGCTCTATTAAGAAATAGATTTTGATTTCAAGTAGAATGGGGAAATGGAGTACAATAAAAGTTGGATAATCACTCACAACCTATTTGAATTTGTTTCTGAGGTAAAGAATAAATTTAATTAATACAGAGATAGAAAAAATGAGTATTTAAATTGCCTGTTGAAGAAATCAAAAATCAAATTGACTTACTGGGGATCTGGGGAGGAAAAAAATTCTCTTGAAAACGCCAACAAAGACTGAAGCAGCATCGACTGGTTTATAGTTTCAAATTTGTTCTCATCTTAATAGCCACAAGATTGAAGAATCGTCGATACAATGACTGGAAATCTTGATATGGATAATAATAAAATAACCAAATTGGCACGCCAATTGGAGAAACAGACGTTTTGTAAATAAACAATATGTTGCATAGAACACGAACACGATACAAAACCTTATGACTAGGAAGATATATCGTCTTTCCTCATGAACATTAATAAAACATACTTCTCCGTCAGAGCAAAGACGTGTATTTATTTAGATCTTGGTTGTTGGTTGAAAAAACAACATCGCGGATAAGAGCCAAATATTGTAAATAACAAAATCAGCCAGCTCCTAATAAAAAATGGCCTCTATGCAATTAAATCTTGAATTTGGGGATTCAATTCGATCGTCTGCTATTCTACCTCCTCTAACCTCCCTTTTATTCAGTGTTAAACGCGGCCGTTCTAATTCCACAGCCTTAAAAAGGGTTAAACACATTAAGCAATATTGGCACATTTTTTGAAGAGCGCCCCCAATTTTCAAAATTTGATATTTTGGCACAGTTACGTTATAATTGTCTAGAAACTATACCTGCGAACAGAATGCTAAAAAATGCGTATTTATCACAAATAAGCGATTTTGTATTAGAATTGGGATCCCCGATTGGACTTGACGGCAGAGCTGAAAATGCACCTTTATGTTCCGCCATTGATGAAATATTGCCACCTCGAGAAAATAACCTCTAACTTGACATTTCCCTGACTATTAAAACAACTATGATTGCGCGTAGACACGTACATGAGGCTTACATGGCGCTAATTTTTTTTTTTTTTTTTTTTTTTTTCCCGCTCTTTCACATTGGTAGACCGTTTCCAGCAGCCGTTTTGAATTATGATCGGGGATCCCCGATAATAATTATTCTAGTATCAAATTCCTTTCGTTGTGACACATAGAACTTTTCGACCTTAACCGATTCAAACAGGTATAGTTTACTAGCGCAGTTACCAATGCAACCGTGTAAAAATTCTCCAAATTTTTTGAAAAATTTGGGGGCGCCCTTCAAAAAACTTGCTGTTTTGTGTTATTGCTTTAAATGTTTCATGGTGATAACGGAATCCTTCGGCAATATTTCTTTAAATGGATATCAAAATTTCTCAGATTAGATATATAACGCGGTTTTCCCCACCTTAATGATGCTCAAGATGTTAATATTGAATGCTGCTTCTGATCAGTTTAACCATATTACATTAACATAACAATGAAAAACACATTATTGATAAATGCTTTAAATACAATTACAAATAATATTGATCTGGGAGACCTTTTCCTATTACCATTAGTGTGAGGACGAGGCATCCTTTCTTTGTATGGTATAGAACTTTATAGTTTTATTTAAAAAAAAAAAAATTAAAAAATCAATAAATAAAATAAAGATAAACAAAACTCGGCTCGTGTCGTGTTGCAAACTCGCTGATTAGCTCAAAATTTTGTAATCATATGTTTTTGGTGATATGCTGCCATGAGAGGGAGAAATATCATACATGAAAAATCAGACCTGATCGGTGTACCCACCATTAAACCCTCGTCTACCTAAGCCATTTTTGTAACAACCACATTAGGTCTCGAGTGTTTTCCACAAACCTCGAAAGAGTAAATATTATTACCTTCTCGAATTCGACAGGAAAAACAAATTATTTTATTTAGGGGCCTAACCACTAAAATATTTACCCTAATCCTAAGGCCAAACTAATAATAATAATGATAATAATATAAAAAATATTACATGTATAACTTTTCCGATTGTTTTGGGATTACTGGATATAATAGCGAAACTTGTATTAACTCAGAAACATTACTGTGGCATTCCATCATGCAGAGCCATCAATCGAATCAAAATATGATATTCTCTAACCTTTGGGGGAGGAAAAATTGAATTCCTTTGATATTACACTGAGTGTCTATAACAAAAAATGACAATTTTGATTGGCGTGCGAACTTTATGAGTCATTCTGACTTAATGGTAAATATGTGTGTACTCATTTGGTATCAAGGAAAGAGGAGGACACGATATGTCGTTAATGTTGAGCTGTTGCTTTTTATTTTCGTAGCAAATTTTACATCGAAGTACGACATGAATGGACGCATGAATAGAAGGGAGGACCGAAATACGTCGCAATGTGCGGACCATGGGGAACAATACTCGGTACTGGTTGGACGTCAAGGCAAGCTTCAGTTGCATGTCGTTCTCTTGGATACTCGAGCTCTACCTTATCGCCAGAGTAAGTTCATTGCGGTTTGGGGTCGGTACCGGTCGTTACATTTAGATGGAGTGAAATGTTTTGGAAACGAGACGTCTCTTATTAAACTGGAACACAATGAATGGGATTCCTTCGAATCACATTGCGTGATATTGCTAACATTGCCTTCCCGGTGAGTTTTCGAAATTTCGTTTCACTTATTGTAGAAAATAACATGTTAATATAAAAACAAATTAGTCAAAATCAATGCTTTTGTTATAACTAAAGTGTAGAGGAAATGAAACGGTCACACCGGAGAGACGTGTTGCAACATTTTAAAATATGACCCGCCTGGCCAAAAGTTCCCCCGTAAATCATGGGTCAAGTGATAGGGTCATAATGACTTTTTGACGATTCATCAAGCCCCATAGACGTCGAGAAATGTCATGGATTTTTTTTGTTTCGGTTTTTTTCATATAAAATCTTGCAACCGACGGTTGATATATATAGAATCCGAAAATCATGGGTGTCATTTTTTTTTAATGTGTTCTTGGGTGGACATTTGGGGTTTTTATTATTTTTTATGATTTTCTATTTTAAAGGCTAAAACAATTTGTGTTGCTGTATGTTTCTTTTATGAACCTTTAAATATTATGTCCGCATGTATAGTAAACTTTTAAACCCCATGTAACAGCTCAATATGGAGTATGTTTTGGGCAAATTCTAAAATAATTTGGGGGTTTTGGGGCGGAAAGTTCTTATTTTCTATAAGCATTTTAAGGTCGCAGTTACACATTTATAGAAGTTACCATATCAATAAATAAAAGATTTACTAACAATATTTGCTACTTTGGGTTGCTTTTAAGAAACCCATTTGATGATTTTGTGCATGTAACGTTGGATTTGGGACATTAATTAATCATGTTACATTTACCATACAAACATTAAGAGACTATTTTTAAAACATTGTAACATGTTCAGCAAATGAAGTATATAAAATATTTCTTACATCAAAGTTTAGTTACTGTATGGAGCTATACACTGTTTTACCAAAGTGGGGATTTCCCTCATCCGTGGCTGGCAAATTTAACCTCAAGCGTCATTGAATACACATTGCTGTTGTATTTTTTTAATCAATCAAATTTTATTCATCAAAAAAGCAAAATACAAGTAACCAGCAATACACAAAGTTAACGTTAGAGTGTAGATATATTAACACTGCAAGTGACAACTGAAAGTATATACACTAAGCTATGTACATGCAAGAGTGATGAATGAGGGACACTGCTAAACGAGGCATGGGGGCAGGGACCTCTTCAATTAAGTAAACTTACATATGAATTATAACATAGGGACAAAAACATACACGACAGACAAAACAAGGACAGGACAGAACAATGACATACAGTAAACAGTCATGTCCGACTAATTGAAGAGAGGAGAAATAACAAAGAGTGAAGAATAAAATTGAGAGATGTGTGAGAGAAGGTGTGATGATGACAGTATCATACAGTGGTATATGAGTAGTCTGTTGTTGACGTAGTCTGTTGTCGTTGTGAAAAAGGGTCAATATCCGCATATGCTTCAATGGATTTAACCAAACTTTAGTCATAGGTGCAATGTGGGATCCCTCATTTGTTGATGAGGTCAAACATTACATTCCAAGGTCAAATGTCATGTGTGGTCAAGGTGTAAGATAAGCTGAAAATATAAAATTGACCTAAATTGAAAGTGAAGTTCAAGTGAAAACCAAACTTGATTTATGGATATTACATGAAACCCCTCATTTTAATGAGGTCAAAGGTCCCGTGTCAAGGTCAATGGTCATATGAGGCCTATCATTCACAATCCACGACGGCAGGCGACACAAGCGGTCCGGAAGACCTTGAGTATTTTTGCGGAGAGGTCAAAATTCAAACAGTTTCATCATTTTGCTATGATTTGTTGTAGTTTCTTTTTGCATTACATAGCATTTCAAATAATAGTGCACTGCATGCACCCCAGAAAAGAAAAAAAAACAGTGGCTTTTATCATTTTGTGTCGCCTGCCTTTAAAGCAGGAAGATAAGCATGGATCATTGTGTTGCCTTAAGGCAGCAAGGACAATAGGGAGCACTTGTCCAAACGTTGTTGTTGTTGATGTCTGTGGTGGTGCTGATAATGTTGTGTGATGTCTTTTGTTGCTGAGTCTGTTGTTGTTGATGTATGTTGTCGTGGAATATCCACATACTTCGATCGATTTGAAGACCAACTTGGGGTCACAGGTGCAACTGATATCCCCCATATCCCCCAAGGGTCACACACCAAGGTCAATAGTCATGTGAGGTCAGTTGTAATATAGGTGAAATATAAAATTGACCTCTTTGAAAAGTGAAGTTCAATTAGAACTAAACTTGGTTTATGGAGTTAACATGCAAACCCTCATTTTATGAGGTCAAAGGTCACATACCAAGGCCAAGGTCATGTGAGGTCAAGTTATAAATAGGCCTGAAAATGTAAAATTGACCTCATTTGAAAAGTTGAAGTCCATTGGAACCAAAGTTGGTTTTTGGAGTTAACATGCAAACTCTCATTTGTTTGAGGTCAAAGGTCACATTCGAAGGTCAAAGGTCATGTGAGGTGCAAAATGGGGAGCTGTTAGGAATATTGTTCCATTGAGCGAATTTCAACAATGAGGGGGGATTGCAAATAATAAAAACGTACCTTTCCAAACAGCGTGTCAATAGGATTCGCTGAGATGAATAATAACCCATTTAAATGTTTAGTAAAGTTGAATTATCCATGACGAATGATATGGATACTTGAAGCCGATGAGCCAAGAAAATATAAGTCCTCTATAATTTAATAGTTTCATCAATTGCAGTAGTAAATTTGTGGTATTAAGTTTGGAGATATGTTCTTGAAATTTCGAGATATTCATGAAGTTTCGAGGTAATTATCTTGAAGTTTCGGAATATGTTCTCTATTTGAGATTTTTCTGGAATATTGTGTATTATCTCGAATTCCGAGACATTATCTCAAAGATACATTAGCGGGCATTTTTCAAGTTCAGTTCTTATCTCGAAGTTTTAACAAATTGTCTCAAAGTTTGGAGATGTGCTCTCGACGTTTTCAAGATAATATCGATGTTGAGATATTATCTCGAAGTATGGTGTATCTCCGAAGTTTGAGATAGTTATTAAGTTTGAGATATTTTCTCGAAGTTTAGGATATTTTCTTGAATATCGAGTTACGTATCAAAGTATTCTTCATCTTCTTGATCCACTGTGAAACACAAAATTCGGAATAGCGAACCTTTTTGTATCGGAATACGAACACGGCATTTGGTTCGCATACCGAACCTTTTGAATAACGACTTAACGAACTTTTTTTGAGATCGGAATTGCGAACCCTTTTTAGGATTCGGAAAAGCGAAACCTTTTTAATTCGGAATAGCGAACCATTTTTAAGATTCAGGAATATCGAACCTTCGAAATAAACCGAGCCTCAGAATATAGAGATTACCCGAAAATATGTTTTGTTTTGTTTGTTTTTATTAAGCATAATCCGGTACAGATACAACAAAAATACAAAAACACTTAAAAGACAACAATAAGACACCAAAACCAGAATAATATGCAAGGAAAACCCCTTGAGTCGGCTACTCATGCAAATCATTTCCAATGGGGTCCCAGCAATAAAAGGACAATGGGGCCTGATCCAACTAAGACCGAAAGGTGGATAACCCATTGGAATGATTTAGACAAAAACAGCATGCTCTTGGGAATGCCATTGGCTGAGATTAATCTTTAGAGCCCTTTTGAAGGCTTGTTTTGTCCTGTATGTGTTTAATACTGCTTGGGCATGAATTCCAGTCGAGTATAGATTGGTAAAAAATGATTTGACGGTTTGACCCTTGACACGTGGTACATAAAAATCATTGCGTTGGCTCTGGTTGCATGCCGTGGACAGCAGAATGTTTTCCGTGTGAAAAATTGCTGGAGGTAAGATGGGCCAGTACAATTAAAAACTTGTGAACTTGATTATGGATATTACATAAACCCCTCATTTTAATGAGTCAAAGGTCCCGTGTCAAGGTCAATGGTCATATGGAGGCCTATCATTCACAATCCACGACGGCAGGCGACACCAGCGGTCGAAGACCTTGATGTATTTTTGCGGAGAGGTCAACATTAAACATTTCATTCATTTTGCTAGATTTGTTGTTATTTCTTTTTGCATTACATAGCATTTTAAATAATAGTGCACTTGAATGTAATCCCAGAAAAAAAAACCAGTGGTTTTATATCATTTTTTGTGTCGCCTGCCTTAAAGCAGGAAGATAAGCATGGATCATTGTGTTGCCTTTAGGCAGCAAGACACATAGGGATGCACTTTGTCCACTGTTGTTGTGTTGATGTCTGTTGTTGCTGATTTTATGTTGTTGTTAATGTCTTTTGTTGGCTGATGTCTGTTGTTGTTGATGTCTGTTGTCGTTAATATTCCACCAATACTTCTGATCGATTTGAACCACACTGGGGTGCACAGGTGTCAACTTTGATATCCCCGCATATCCCCCAAGTGTCCACCCAAGGTCATATTCATGTGGGGTCAAGTTGTAAAATATGCTAAAATTGTAAATTGACCTCATTTGAAAAGCTGAATGTTCATTAGAACTAAACTTGGTTTATTGAGTTACCATGCAAACCTCATTTTTTGAGGTCAAAGGTCACATACAAGGTCAAGGTCAGGTGAGGTCAGTTATAAATAGGCTGAAAATGTAAAATTGACCTCATTTGAAAAGTTTAAGCCAATGGACCAAAGTTTGGTTTTTGGAAGTTAACATGGAACTCTCATTTGTTTGAGGTCAAAGGTCCCATGTCAAGGTCAAATGACATGTGAGGTCAAGTTGTAAAATAGGCGGAACATTTAAAATTGACCTCATTTGAAAAGTTTAATAGAACCAAACTTGGTTTATTAAGTTGCGTGCAAACCCTTGTTGTTTTATGAGGTCAAAGGTCACATCTCCAATGTTTAGATGGTCTGTGAGCCCTTAATTCACAACCACGACGGCAGACGGCCACAAGCGGTCCGATGACCGATGTATTTTTTGCTATTGTGGGTGTTTTAGGGGTTTGATTGGTACCTTCAATTATGAAAATCGTGGGTATATCGGCCTTTGAAATATACTCCCATTGAAAGAAAAAAAGCTCATACATTTTTGGTATGTTATGTATGTATGTGCTGCCCTCAAACGCCCCTTTTTGTACTACAGCAATGTATGATAGATCAAATTACTGGGCAACAGGCAGTTGATTAACTTGACCTGAGCTGGTTGAGATGACTTACAGTAGAAAGCAATGTTAACTTGGCTGAGTTGAATTGGGGTGACTTGTTGATACCTTGGCATAAGTCGGTTAAGTCACCCAAACTGCAGTTCGTTGAGTTAAAGAGATGAGGAGATTTCCATGAAGAAGCGCCCCCAATTTTTCTCGAACACCGGATTTTTACATATTTGGAATGCTTACCAATGTATAAGATCACACCTGAAGTGTATAAGCCGAATACGCCATCTTTATGTAATAAGATGATGATTTAGTAGTGTTATGAAGCCTCGTAGATGTCAAAGGTCAGAAATACCTTTCAAACACAAATAAATGAGCCTTGTGCACAAGTGATCTGAATTTTATAATATAACACAGATTTAATGATTTTTAATGTCTGGTTCAAGAATTTGGTATGTCCAAAACAATATTACAATCAATCAATCAATCAATCAATCAACTTTATTTCAATATCATCACATAAAGACACAAAAGGCAATGATATTGAGGAGATGATCGAGAGGCCAATAAGGCCAGATGTGATCATCCCCTAAGCCTAAGTTTCATACAAACCAAACAAAAGACACACATACACATACACAAAACAAGTCATGCCCCAACAAAACTCATTCATGTTCAGCTATAAGTATAATAATATATAATAAGATTACACACAATAATTAAAGATATACTTCAACGAAGATATGTCCTCACAGCGAAGACTTCAAAATGACAGCGCATAAGTTCACATAAATATTCATGGTATATTCCATGCGAATCTTCTGAGTCTTGAAGGTAATTTTGTCCAGCAGTTCAAGACGGCGGTGTTTTCCCTCGACGACACTAATATTCTGCAATACAATCCAGGTATTCTACCACCATCAGTCTGTCGCTAATATCCTCATATAGAACCACAAACTGGAATCCCTTTTTGATTCCAAAACTGAAGCTCTTCTGGCTTAAAAGACGACAACAGACAGTTTAATTAGCTTTCAAGATCCGGCGGTCTCCAAAGTATTATAAATCCTGGCACTTGCAAGAACAAATCTACCATTATTGTAGATTAAAACTAGCTATAACTATACTGTATAGCTTCCTGGTTACTACTGCTGGCCTCAGTCCTTCCAGTGATAAGTATATAAATTCTCACAGCTAGATTCCCCTTTCTAACAATAATCATTACATCATCATGCATGCATAAACATAACCTAGCACTGTCAAATCAGATTTCACAAAAATTACATCATCTGAATTGCATCATTTCACATTTATAACTTCATGGGGAATCCCCAGATCATGTAATATGTTTTGATCTTAAAGCATAAGCAAGTTGACCCCGTTTCTAAGTACATTTTGGGGAATTCCCATTTCCCCTATTGTGCAATCTATCTAGTAAATAACACCTGGTCTGATCTCAATATAGCACAAGGGGTTTCCATAATAAACAAAGTGTTTTTTCCATGAGAAACCTTTTTCTCAAATAAAATGGTGACTATTTGATACCTTGACATTACTCGGTTAAGTCACCCAAACTGCAGTTCGTAAGACCCCCAATTGAGACATAGTTCAGTTCATAAGACCTAATTAAGTTGGAGCATGACCCAGTTTGTAAGAGCCATTTTCTACTAAACTTTTCATTTTGCACTTTGGTTCCCAAATTTTTCATAAAACGTTGGCAACTTTGGATACACACGGCACACGTGGTCCAGTGGATACAACGACCGACTCATGACCCAAAGGGCCTAGGTTCGAGTCCCGCTGAGGGCAATTTGTTGTGCACTTGGGCAAGGTACTTTACCTCACTTGCCTCTCTCCACAGAGGTGCAAAATGGGGAGCTGTTAGGAATATTGTCCATTGAGCGAATTTCAACAATGAGGGGGTGATTTTGCAAATAATAAAACATACCTTTCAAACAGCTGTGTCAAACTAGTGATTCGATGAGATGAAATAATAACCCAATTTTAAATGTTTAGTAAAGTTGAATTATCCATGACGAATGATATGGATACTTTGAAGCCGATGATGCCAAGAAAATATAAGTACCTCTATAATTATATAGTTTCAATTCAATTGTAGTAGTAAATTTGAGGTATTTAAGTTTGGAAATATTTTCTTGAAATTTCGAGATAGTTTCATGAAGTTTCGAGTTATTATCTTGAAGTTTCAGATATTTTCTCTACGTTTGAGATATTTTCTCGGAATATTGGGTTATTATCTCGAAATTCCGAGACATTATCTCAAAGATACATTAGCGTCATTATTTCAAAGTTTCAGTTATTATCTCGAAGTTTTAACAAATTTTCTCAAAGTTTGAGATGTTCTCTCGAAGTTTCAAGATAATATTTCGATGTTTGAGATATTATCTCGAAGTATGGTGTATCTCGAAGTTTGAGATATTTTATTAAAGTTTGAGATATTTTCTCGAAGTTTGGGATATTTTCTTGAAATATCGAGTTACGTTATCAAAGTATTCTTCATATTCATTGCTCCAATGTGAAACACAAAATTCGGAATAGCGAACCTTTTTTGATATTCGGAATAACGAACACGGCATTTGGTTTCGGAATACCGAACCTTTTGTAATATTCGGAATAACGAACCTTTTTTGAGATTCGGAATTGCGAACCCTTTTTAGGATTCGGAATAGCGAACCCTTTTTAAGATTCGGAATAGCGAACCCTTTTTAAGATTCGGAATATCGAACCTTCGAAATAACGAACCTTTGGAATATAATATCGAGATTACCCCGAAAAATTGTTTTGTTTTGTGTTGTTTTTATTAAGCATAATCCGGTACAGATACAACAAAAATACAAAACACTTAAAATACAAGGATAAGACACTAAAAACCAGAAATATGCAAGGATAACCCATTGAGTCTGGCTACTCATGTAAACTCATTTCCAATGGGGTCCAGCAATAAAAGGACAATGGTGCCTGATCCAAACTAAGACAGAAAGATGGAATAACCATTGGAATGAGTTAGACAAAAACAGCATGCTCTTGGGAAATTGCACATTGGCTGAGATGAATCTTTAGAGCCTGTTTGAAGGCTTGTTTGTCCTGGATGTGTTTAATACTGCTTGGCAATGAATTCCAGTCGAGTATAGATTGGTAAAAAATGATTTGAAGGTTTGACCCTTGACACGTGGTACATAAAAATTCATTGCGTTAGCTCTGGTGGCATGGCCGTGGACAGCAGATGTTCGTGTGAAAAATTGATGGAGGTAAGAGGGGCCAGTACAATTAAAAACTTTGTGAACATGATGTAAACGCAATTGCCTAGTTCTATTTTGTATATCCAGATTGAGTGACTGGAGATTAGCTTGACCGACATGCTCTCTGGGGGACATGTCAAGGATGAACCGGACCATTTTGTTTTGAAACACTTGCAACTTCCTCTGATATTTCTTAGTCAAGCCGGTGTACCAGGCTGCTGAGCAATAATCAAGATGACATTGGATGAGAGAAGAGCAAAGATCTTTGCGAAGTTTTTGGCAGAAATATTTTGAGTGCCTATACAGGAACTTCAATCTGCCAGTGGCTTTCTTCACTATGGAATCAACCATGACTTCCCCAGAGAGATGTTGATCAAGAAAAGCTCCAAGATATTTGACAGAATTACTGGGTTTGATTATTTGATCTTCATACAAGTCATGAAAGTTATCAACCTTGCTAAGTTTTTTTGCTTGAACCAAACAAGATAAGTTCAGTTTTTCCAGCATGTAAGGAAAGCTGGTTGTCAACCAGCCACCTATCAACAGACTTCATGTCACTGCTCAAGCTATCAGCAATGGTTCCCGGGTTTGCATCACTGGCTATAATGACACTGTCATCGGCATACAAGAGAAGCTTGTTGTTCACAGCCATTACCATGTCGTTGGAATAACAAAGGTAAAGTAAAGGGCCTAAAAGACTCCCTTGAGGAACACCACAAGGCACTTCTTTGCGCTCAGACTCGATGCCATCAATGCAAACAAATTGCTGCCGGTTGGAAACATAAGATGCAAACCACGAGGAATCAATGCCCATAGCCTCCAGCTTGTGGCATAAAATGGTGTGGTTCACACTGTCAAATGCTTTCTGGACATCCAACAGACACATGCCAACATATTTCCACTCTGATATTTGAGATCTTATGTAGTCAGTCAGGTAAATAAGACATGTGTCTGTTGAATATCCAGAACGAAAGCCTGACTGATAATCGTATATGAGATTTTTAGAAATAAGATATTCTTGAACCTGCACATAGACGCATTTCTCGAGGACCTTGGAAACAGTACCAAGCAAACTTATGGGCCGGTAATTACCGACTTTTCTTTTAAAAATGGGAATAACCTTGGCAAGTTTCATGTCATTGGGGACCGTGCTGGATGTGATTGACAGATTAACAATATGAGTAATAACTGGAGATAGTTGTTCGGCACCATCCTTCAAAAATCTAGGAGAGATATCGTCAGGGCCCACAGATTTGTTCACATCTAGGTTACAAAGTTCTCGATAGACAAAATCAACATCTACTTCACGCAAAGAGAACTCACCTGGAGATGATTTACCCTGATAATAGCTCCTTAACTTAACAGAAGTAATACCGAACAAATTGCGGGGAGGGGTAGTTTGCTAGTCAAAGATTGAGCAACTGTAGTGAAAAAATCATTGATCTTATCAACGGCTGATGTATCCGATATTAAAGAGCCATTGTCACTAAGGACAATTGTGGCTTTGTCGCACCCTGAAGTCCGATTTTTAACTTGACCACACTTGCAAGGGACAGTCAGTATAAAATAGGCATTAAACCAGCTGTTTGGTTTAGAAAAATAAAATAAATTGAATTTTAAAACCCTTTGAATTACCATAATGGAAAGGTTTTCTCAGAAATAATCCATTTCAGTACATTTCAATTAAGAGTTACCCAATGATTGGGCTCTTCAAAACTGTGATGGATTTATCCATTTAATGTCTGATTCTTCTTCAGAGACTCTTGACTTTATAGTCATGAAAATCACTAAATCCTCTTTATTTTTAATTTCTAAGCCTGAGAGGGTTTGGGGGTGTTTGTGAACAGAGTGGAGTGTTGTCTTTCTTCGAAGGTCCCCTCTCGACTATTTCTACGTTTTTTAGAAGGCAAATGGGCCATGGAGGTGACATATCCCCTGTATACCTCAATGCGTTAACTAAACTTTTATGTAAGAAATAGTTCATATACTTTATGCTGATCATGTTACAATATTTCAATAATAGCCTCTTTATATTTATAAGTTAAACTTAAGGTGATTAATTAATGTACCCAGATGCCCCAAATCCAATGTTATATGAACAAAACCAACAAAGGGGCTTCTTAAAATTTGCAACCAAATATGCAGAGATTACACTTTGTTGTAATACATCTTTTAATTGTGATTAATATTCACTTCTTCTGTATGTGTAGCTTTTTGTAGCTTTTTCAGTACATAAAATGTTAATACTTAACTGCATAAGGGGTTTGCACTTCCGTTAGTGCATAACGGGGGGTTCCTAGGGACCCCCCTAATATAACCACTTTCCTAAAGGATTTTTTAGATGAAATCCACCACATGTTAGAAGGCTTCAAAGACATCAACAATAAAAAAATAAAAACTGAAGAAAGTTGTTCAGTAAGAAAATTAGGGGCAAAACATTGATTTTAATTTTGCGTCAAAATGTGCGAAAAAGACACTAATTCGTTTCTGCATTTTATACGGCACTGATTCACCTAGACTTATGCTGATTGCTCTAATTGGTGAAGGATGAACTATATTTAACATATTAAGCACAAATAGAAATGTCTCATGCCATTTTATATTTTTTAGGTTCACTTGTATAATTTACCATAGGTTCCTACAGTAAACCGCTATACGATGTATATAAAATATTATGACACCATTGGCCTACTATACTTTCCAAGAATTTTTTTATTAATTATTTACTTTGTTTATGTCACTAGGTGTATGCATTATGAAAATCAGAATCACAGTAACTCTATTAAGATGTTTAATTTTTGTCATGGGCACTTCCGTTAGGCATAAGGGGGGGGGGGGCTCCTAGGGACCCATGCTAATTAACGCAAAAACGATGCGATGGATTTGAATTTTTTTGCACCAGTGCAAGCGCAACTAAAAGTTAGACAAATACAAAAAATATAAACCAAATATATTGCAGCGTTAAAAAACGCCGGCCGAAAAACGAAAAATGGGTCCCTAGGAACCCCCCCCCCTTATGCAGTTAAGTGTTAATAATCAGAAAAGAACTTTCCGCCCCAAAACACCCAAATTATTTTAGAATTTGCCTAAAACACATAATAATTAAAGGTTCATAAAAGAAATATGCAGTAGAAAAAGTGAGATTTTAGCCTTTAAAATATCAGAATCGGTAAAAATAAGATAAAACCAAAATCCTCATAAAATTAGATTTAGAAAAACCTTGGCTGCAAGATTGTATATGAAATTTTCACAAAAATACTTTTCCCCATGTACTACTACAGGATGGGCTATTTTGTATTTGACCTTGTTTTACATTTTACACGCAGTAAATGAGATCATTATAGTGACCCCAGATGTGAAGGGTCTCAAGTCAATTCATATGCATAAGTCACACGACCATGTTGCATAATCTGTAGAAGTAGTGATTTGAAGTATAACACAATTTGAAGTATTTTGACCTTTGATGGGGTCATAATGCAAGGTCTTGTTGTCCGGCTAGGATACAAACAACCAAACAAACAAAACAAAAAAAATCGCTCAACAAACCCTCAGAAGGTTCCAGTAACCCATCGTACTTGTCTTCAACGTTCAGAAGATCTCTCTCATATACGTGTAACATTCCTTTTTTTTCGTTTTACAATTTATATGTAATCTCGCTTTAATTTCTTGAACACAATGGTATAATACCAAGACACAAAGATATCAAAACGGTCTGTGACATGTGCATGAAAACTTACTATATGTGAGACAGAACAGATATTTCCATTCGTGTTTAGCCACAAATATGTGTTTTGACTCGAAACAGTAAAACAAGAACAGTGAACATCTGAAGGTTTGTTGGGATGACGTCACTGTGACGCCAAAATAGACCAAAACACATTATGATCTTGACTCGTTTTGTTCCTTAAATTCAGCAAATCAATCCCTGCAACTACGTTTGAGAATGTTTGACATAGAAAGCGGCAATAACACTGGGTACGTTGAAGTATATGACGGGGTATCCAAATGGGGTGGCATTTGCGGTAGAAGGTGGGGAAACAAAGACGCCGACGTAGTCTGTCGACAGCTTGGCTTCTCATCGGCATTACTTGCCTTCATAGCTGAAACACCTGCAAACTTTGAGTATTTCATCAACCTAGTCAAATGTGGCACAAACCTCAGGTCTTTTACAACTCTGGAAGAATGTGCCTTTACGACATGGTATCATTTGACATGCTTGGGGAATAAGGCAGCAGCTGTTCTTTGCGCAAGTAAGTGTTAAGTTACTCTAGGTAAGATTTGTAGGTTAGTAGGTACGTGTATTCTAATCATAGCTATCCCAGATGGAACATTGCTTTAACACATAAGTGTATATGGTTTGGGAGACTTCCGTAGTGTATGGGGGGGGGGGGGCCTCATGTGGACATCTGAAAACCAGTGCATTGCAATTAGTTTACCAAGCTTCTGGTCACTGATATGGTATATTAACACGACCATATAACAGGAACAAAAATGAAAATCGGTTGTACCGATTCAAAATTATGGTCCAAAATTATTTTGTGTTTACCCAAAATTCTCCCACCGAAAAATGGAAAACGGCTTTCCCAAAGGACCGTTTGGCTCATAATAGGAGAATATAAATACATTTCACAGGCTTAGGCCCCGGACATTATTTCATAGCCGCCATATTGGATTTTTAGCTGAAATGCAATAAATTTACCAGATGTACTGCTTTTTTTTAAAACAAGGGACAATTTTTTCTTCAACTGTTTAAGTCTATAAGTAATTATCTTTCATATAAGACATGTTACTTGCATGGCTTCGACATAGTTATCTTTTTTCGACCATAATTTGTAACTACTGTCCCCCTAACCATCACAATCATGGCCGCATGTGGAGTTTTAAGCTGAATGTCTGCAGTCCCTAGTTTTCTGCATTTTTACACCAGGGGCAATTCTTTTTCTTAATTTTTTGAAGTTTCTAAGCAATTATGTAAGACACGTTAATTGCATGGCTTCAACTTAATAATCTTTTTCTGTCCATACTGATAAAAGTGGTTGAACCCTCTATGTACACCAACGGCTGTGATTAACATTTACTTATTTCTTTTTTATAAACAATGATAAAAAATACTCCAGTACGATTTAAGGGGCAAAACAAATTTTGAATAGCGCCACCAAAATGCGTATTTCTTCGGCTGAATGCAAGACAACGTATTGCATTGACTAATTTTACAGAAGAAATATTTTGGTGTTTCTATTCTCTTCTATAACTGGTGTGTCCATAGCAGGTAATAAGATAGGAAATGTATTTGTATAGTATAAATGAAATAATTTATCCTAGATAAACGAAATTAAATATTTATTTACAAAAGAAGACAACGGTATTTTCTTGTTCATGCAAACCAAGGTAATTAAGTGGCACTTACGATGGTCTTGCATTAAAGGTGGTTGTTCCGATTTATGTGTATTGTGTTCTCTACTTGATATGAGAGCCTAGCACTTGCACATACACCCATCAAGTACCGTGGGAAACAAACTTGCGGTTTTGATGGTAGACGCAATAATGCATGTTGCAAAGCCCTATTCAATACCGTGCTATTAAAAGTGGTTAACCACTAAAACGGCTTTTTTTTTTTATATCTTGGGAATGAAATGGATTCGAAGACTCAAATTTCAGGACGACAATGAGAAAAATACGGCCTTTCATCTGATATCAAAATCGATACTACTTCCGGGTAAATCAGGGGGTCCCAAAGACGATCGGAACACGCACCTTTAATCATTTATGTCACTTTCCAGTGCAAGATCAACGTAAGTGCATCACTTACGTTGGTCTTGCACTGAAAAGGCGCAACAAAGTTCAATGCAAGACAGACGTAAGTGGCACTTACGTTGGTCTTGCACTGAAAAGGGGCAAAAATGTTTAATGCAAGACCAACTACGTTGGTCTTGCACTGAAACAAGAAAAAACAATGACGCAAAACAAACATAAGTGGCACTTACGTTGGTCTTGCTTTAAGCGGAAAAAGCGCATTGCACATACGTTATCTTGTTCTAATTAAAACCTTTTTAATCATATACATATTTTCACACATAGTTTAAATTATGCGCGAATACCTCCTCTTTCAAAATTCACCTAAAACTCAATTTCGACAAAAATGTTGTAACTTATGGTGTGTCTTGCATTCAGCCGACGATGTATGCTAAAAACGCCAAGGCCTATTTAACTTTTTCCACCAAAATATGCGCAACTAAAAATTATACAATTGCATAAAATTTGGGACAAAATAATTAAGCGTTAAAACATGGCGCGCGCAAAAAATATTGTTGGGTCCACGTGGATCCACCAATACAGTGTTAAAGGGACAGGTGGAGATTTTTTAAGATACAATTTTCTCTCAATTTACACTTGATCGGTGGTAGAACACCTACCGAAAACGTTTCGTAATTTTATTTGAAAACAAGAACAAAAGAAAAAAATATGTTGTTAATTTGCCTGCTATATCGTTATCGTTATCTGTCGTGAACGACATATACTACATATTAGCAATCGAAAGGTAATATAATTATTCAAAAAAATCTAATTACTCTAAACTGCCAAATGGATCACCTTAAAGCAATAACAGCACATTTTTAAGTGCGCCCCCAATTTTCAGGATATTTTGAGATTTTTGCACAGTTGCATTGGTAATTGACTAGTAAACAATACCTGTGAATAATAGAGCTCAAAACTCTGTATGTGTCGCAAAGAAGGAATTTTTTAATTAGAATAATTAATATCGGAGATCTCCGATAATAATTCAACGGCTGTTAGATAGAATACGGCATTCCAAGTATGAAATAGCCGGGAAATTGCACCATGTTCGTGTCTACGCTCATCCATTAGTTGTTCCGTCGGTTCAGGGAAGTCAAGTTAGAGAATCATTTTCGTGAGGTGACACTATTTCATCATGGACGGGCATAAATTTGGCGTTTCAGATCCGCCGTTTAAAATACAATCAGGGATCCCGATTCTAATTACAAAATCGCTTCTTTTTTTTTTAGAAAATACGCATTTTAGCATTACCACTCACAGGTATAGTTCACTAGACAATTACCAACACAACTGTGCAAGAATCTCAGATTTTGAAAATTGGGGACGCTCTGCAAAACATGTGTTGTTATTGTTTTAAAGGCACTATCAGTGATTTGCGAAATCAGAAAATCGAAAAAAATCATAAAAAATAAGATTTTTGCATGTCTGTAACAAGTACAGGTATCCTAACATATCCTGCAAATGATAAGACCAGAAGCAACCTAATAAGGACAAAATCGGTCCGGGATATTTTAGTCATTACTGTCCGTACGGACACTTACTACAACACGTAAGTGAATGGAGATTCAAATCTTTGAACACTACCGTTTTCTTCCTTTCTGGCAACTCCTCAGTTGGAAAAAGTAACTTATGAGGATTCTACAGACTTACCCTACACTTTTAAGCTACACGTATTTCTGCAAATTTCAAATACTTTGACTCTTTCAGGTGAATCACTGATAGTGTCTTTAACTTTCATCAGCCCCTCTCTAAGGCGTGTGAGCGCTTCCCAAAAGGTGGGTTATTGTGGCTGCACATTTATTTAAACGAAAGGTAATAAAAGGTAATATCGTCCCACAAAATCAGTATAAACAAAATAATTCCATTCAAATACTCCACCAAAATTGTTTTCACCTTACTACCTATTTTGCTAACAAGTCAACATATTTGCAGACAAAGGCAAATTTGGCCTACAGAATTCTGTTAACACTTAAGTGTATGAGGTCTTGCGCACTCCCGTTAATGTATAGCGCCCCCTTAGAGCCAGAACTGGCTACGTCCAAAATGGTATTTTGAGATAGACAAGATTAAAGTTTGATTATTTAAAGCTAAAAATAAGAAAATCAAGTATAAGCAGTATATGAAAATCTGGAATAATAAGTAATCCTCGAGATTCCTCTTATTATACTTTTTCAAAGTAGATATATAGGCCTCACACTCGTTGATCCCACGGATGGTCGAAAAATGCCAAAATAAATATAGCCAGTTCTGGCTCTAAGGGGACGAATTTACGGGGTTCCACGTGGACCCCCCCCCCGAAAACCACTTGTCATTGGAATTGTTTTTACAAAACGGATGTACCGATTCAAAACGGCTGTCCAAAAACCGATTTTGGGTTTTTTTTTTTTTTTTTTTTTTTTTTTTTTTTTTTTTTTTTTTTTTTTTTTTTTTTTTTTTTTTTTTTTTTTTTTTTTTTTTTTTTTTTTGATAGGGGAAAATAAATACATTTACATTGCAGCAATTAAAAAAAATAGTAAAAAAATACTTCAGTACGATTTGAGGGGCAAAGTAAGTTTTGAAAAGCGCCACCAAAATGCTTATTTATGCTAATTAGCATAGAAAACGCCATGACCTATTTACTTTTTTCCACCAAAATATGCGCAATTAAAAAATTAGTTAATTACATAAAATTTGGGACAAAAGTAATTTTAACGTTAAAATGGCACGCGTAAAACAAAACGTTAAGTCCACGTAACCCCCCCCACACCCGTATACACTTAAGTGTAATGGGGTCTCACGCCCCACCGCTGTGACCCCACCCCTTTTGGTTCGGAGTTTTGGAGTTATAAGCTTTATCAAACAGAAAAAAATCGAGGGGGCACGTTTTAAAGTTGCTCCGATTTGAAATTATTGATGGAGCTCGTAGGATTAAAATAAGGGATTGTTTTGAGCGTTTCAAATGCTTGCTTAAAGTCCACACACCATGACATTATGATTACATCTCAATAGAAAGCTGGTGACGTCAGGAAATAAACAGAATACAGTTTCGATTTTTATCTGTCTTCATAAAGCAGTGAGTGCTTAAAAACTGCCAATATTTTATGTATTTTACCGTATTTTCCATACGCCCAAAAACAACCCAATTACCTTACTATAATGTATGATGTAGATATGTGGAGACCGATGACGTGATCACAGTGCAATGTAAACAGATTGTACAGCTTGAGTCATGATGTTGGTGTTGATGATGGTAGTCTGTATGTATAACATTGTTTTTTTGGCAATGTAAGAAGAGATTGAAAGATGCGAAAGTTGTTGTTGGTACTGTGCTAATTTTGAAAACACCTAGAATTTCACTTACAAGGGAGGTGTGTTACCCTGCGGCCCGGCAAATTCAACCCGTGACTGTGTGTATTGACTATGAAGCTCTGCACAGTAAGCGTGATTACCCATTGCTAATAAAGTTATTCATGATTCTTTCGTACACTCATTATGTGGAAATACATTTTAATATGTATGAATGTTGCAGATCTCTGCTTATCAAATGAATTATATTTTATTTTACAGGGGCATGAACTACGATGCCTGCCCTTCGGTGCCCCTATCATCGCGGTCCGTGCGCTATGCGTAAGTTTAATACAGGATTCCCTAAAACTGAAGAGGTTTTGTGTTAAATATATGTAATTGGGGTCTTCTAGAAGTAAATATCAACTAAGTAGTTTTGAAAAAGTTTGATGTAAGCGCAAGGCTCATTTGAAATTTTCCTTTTTTTTTTTGGCCCACATTTTAGCGTATTTTGAAAACAATGTTTGCCCCTAATTTGCAGCCAAAATAACAAAATTAATTTTTTTATGCTGATTTGGAGTTGTCTTATGACATTCACATGTGGTATAAAATTTCGTGCAAAAAAATTTCTTCTTCGAAAGTGGTTTCCCTAATGGACGAATTAAAAAAATTATGGGATGGTGTTTCTGGCCCCTATATACACAAAACATTGGAATATACACGTAGCGAAGATGTATGATTTTTTTTTTCTGATTACAGCGCAGATTTAACAATGAACATGAAATTGAGGCTTGGAGGAAGTGGTTCTAGCAACTTCGGTGTCGTACAAGGAAAATTACAGAATGAAAAAACCTGGCGAACGCTATGTTTTTCAAACTCCTTAAGCGGAGACAGCACATGCATATGTCTTAGCTTCATTTAGGTCGTAATGGGTGAACAAAATCGTATATCCTTAAATGCACGGAGCGGCCCCTTGCCTGGTCTAGGGGTAAATTGTCCCAAGAGCTCACGTATATATATATATATATTATATATATATATATATATATATATATTATATATACGATATTATTATTAGATTATTAGTTCTTCTAATAATATAATTTTAATAATGGACTTGTAGTTGACTCATATACATTGTGTTTTTACAAGTTGTTTATAGGAACGTGCCAGGCCTAGCAAGCTAGGCCAACCTCCACTCATCAGAACAAAATGCAAAGTGAAGGTATCACCTAGAGTTCAATAAACAGTCATGAAGATTACATAACACATTGTATAAGCGGCAATATAAAGTTCAGTTCAGAGTGGCAGACATATTGATTACTTATAAGTTGACCAAGAGATGCTTCTTCCTGTGCCTACAGTGTTAATAGTTCAGTCCTTTGTTCAGTGAAGAAAGGTTGGGTTGAAATATAATGACGGTATTTCTCCTCTAGACAAGGTCTGCCTAGTTGCTGGTAGTTGAGTAGGCCTTGGGACTTACTAATTAATCCACTCGATGAATAAAGAATATTCTTGTCCTTAATTCCAAATATGTTCACTAATGTGGCGCATGCCTTTTGTCAATATTGTTTTTAAAGCTGGCCATTTGAGTTGTTGACCTTGTTTTGAAAGAGTTTGCTGTTAGTACGATGTAAGTTTCCTGATGAGAATTGTCAAAGCGGGTTACAGTTGCTGGTAAAACTATACCAAGCATCTGTAACCCGCTTGCTGTGACAATTCCTCTTTATTGAACTTATGTGAATACCTTCACTTTGGATTGTGTATGATGAGTGGAGGTTGGCCTAGCTTGCGAGGGCTGGCCTTCATGAAACAACGTCGTAAACAACAATTATTAGTTCACTATCACAGTCCATTTTAACTAATTATTTGAAGCCTCCTTCTGGTTGAGCACTTTAATGTGGATGATTTAACATACTGGGATTATATATATATACTATATATATATATAGAGGCGAGTAGAAGAGGAGATGCCAGAACGGGGAGATCAGGACAAAAGGAGTTTGACACACGATCAATACATGATATTATGTCGATGGAATGGAATACTTATAAAGAGAGAAATATTGGACAAGTGGACGTTGCAAGTACTGTAGCACAAAAGCCAACGTTTCGGTCGTTAGGCCTTTGTCAAGACTGAATATGAAAAGCAAGAAAAAAGAGAAGAAAGACAACGAAAGAAAAATGGATAAATAAAAAGGGAAGTTGGGACAACACAAAAATAAACCACAAAAACAAGATGCAAAAAAGTGGAAAATCCAGTAGGGAGGAGATGAAAGAAATTGAAAGGTTGGGACTTACCAAAACAGAAGAGGTGATGGCCCGTACCGGGTGGACAATGTATGATGTGAATGGTGGTGTGGAAAATAAATGGTCAAACCGAGGGCGTGAGACAAAACGTAAACAGGAGGAGGAGGGGTGGTGGTAACGGACAAGGGACCGGAAAGTTGTTAGGGTCACATAATGCCGCGTGGAGTTAGTGTTTGTAGTTTGTTAATCCAGAATGATTCACGGTGCAAAATGATATGTACTTGGTGATTGTGTATTTTTTCGAGGCCATAAGACGCATATCGTTAATCGAGTGTTGGGGTAAATTGAAATGGTTTGTTGCTAGGGGTAAGGATTTGCCCTTAAGTGTGGTTGCTGAGTTTTATGTCGGAGCTGAGTGTTATACTCGAGGTATATGAAGTGGTAGTTTTCCAACAATTGTTTTTGACAGTGATTGCACCGTATCAGGTAGAGAGCCAGGAAATTTACAATGGAGTTGGTTAGTGATGGGAAACAAGCCACTCATGAGTGACAGTGTGGTGAATTTTTTGCCTACAATGCATTTTTCGCCGGACACTCGGTTAAAGGCCAGAATTGCACACCTAAGAATTGCACACCTGCTATTACAGTGTTCGTTACGAAGATTTGGCTCGTGACATTCACAACAGCGCATCATCAAAATCTTTTCATAAGATAATTATCTAAAGGGGAAAGGTATGCCCTTCAGAGTCTTAGAAAAAAAACAATTCTATCGTGATAAACGGCTTCTGATGACAAAGGGGGTGCTATTGTATTCGAGATAGGCAGGACATATCAGGGAAGGTATTCAGACAAAAAACTTTCTTTACAGATATGGTTAACGTATAAAACCGCTCTCTAAAGACCCTACAGAAAAAAAAACATTAAAAATAATATCGGAATTGAAATACAGAAAATCTCAATTGAAGGGAGGACCAAAGCTGCTCTCATTCCCAAAGGAGCGAAATCTCCACACATGTAATTTTTGCCCAAGTTCACAAGATGGGAAGGAAATCAATCCAGGTAGGGCCTTTGTGGCGGGCTCTATAATTGTCATACTGCACAAATCTCTAGATGTCGGATATGCCACCTTAGGACATGGTGAATAAATCCCTAGTACCTTAAAGCTACACACATTTAATCAACAATATCCATTATATTAATTCTCTTCATACCCTTCCTACAAACACATTGTTGCAATGCCGATGTTCCACTTCACTTTTTTATCACAACATTGATCACCCAAGGTGACCTAAGGGCCTGCACTAAAGCACTCAACACCCGGTCCACTCTCTCCCTCCTTACTCATCAACTCATTCGCTTACTTGAACTAATCCTCACTTTGAAACAACTTCCAAAGTTAATGGCATCCACTATTGTCAATTAAGGTGTACAATGATGGGATCCTCATGTGCCCCCAGCTACGCAAATATTGTGATGGGGGACCTTGAACAGCAAATGCTTTCGTCATTCTTCCCCGGTCCCCTACTCAATCTGTATGGAAACGTTTAGGACGACACAAAATTTTTTTTCCTTTGGTCAGATACAGAAGATAATCTCACCATTTTTCAAAATCCACCTTATTCATTTCACTTCAAAACAATCAAATTCACCTTTGACATATCAGGATCATCTATCCCCTTCCTGGACCACACTCGTTACCATTAACGACCAGCACTCTCAATACACATTATAGTCAAAAGCCCACTGGACGCACAACCTATATCTCCGCACAGACTATTTCAACCACAACACATTTTAAAAAGCTTCCTTATAGTCAGGCACTCCGCATCCCCAAACGGCATCTGTTCAAATCACACGCAAAAACCGAAACACACCCGAAGCATTTCCACTCACTACAGAAACGCCTGCTTTTACCAGGAACACCTCATTAATGATGCCATCAATCGCGCTAAACAAGTGTTAATAGGGCGGAAAACTTCTGTCATACACCCCAGAAAAAACCCCCCACTCACCGCACACCTCTCGTCCTCACGTATCACCCTAAACTCTCCAAGACATCATATTTATTCGTAAAACACACATACACTCCACAAATCTCCCGTTACAAAAGTCTTTCCCGAACCTCCCATGCTGTCTTTCGTCGTCCCCGGAATCTCAGAGACCTCCTGATTTAATGACAGATTACCACTGAAATGGACGACGAGGCGTCAGATGTGGCTTTACCCAAGTCTGTCCGGCGAAAAATGCATTGTTTGTAATTTCATTACTGTAGCAAAAAAAAAATTCACCCAGCATTGCACTCATGATTCTTTTCCCCATAATAACCAAACTCCATTGGAAAATGTCTGGCTCATCTACCTGAATTAGTGCATCCTGTCAAAAACAATATGTTGGCGAAAAAGCAAAAAAGGCAGATCCTACCCCCCCCTCCTTGTCCTTTTTCTTAACTTCCCTTCCTAACCCTCGAGTTAATAACACTCGCTCCGCCATAAAACTCTACAACACACCTAAGGGCAATCCTTACCCCTAGCACACCACCATTTCAATTTACCCCAACACTCGATTAACGACATGCGTCTTATGGCCATCGAACAAAATAACACAATCACCCAAAG
This sequence comes from Ophioderma brevispina, assembly GCA_023653785.1. Classification (NCBI taxonomy): domain Eukaryota; kingdom Metazoa; phylum Echinodermata; class Ophiuroidea; order Amphilepidida; family Ophiodermatidae; genus Ophioderma; species Ophioderma brevispina. The sequence goes on along the minus strand of JAMKCH010006831.1, from coordinate 12,308 downwards.
AACATATCATTCTCTACCGAGATCAGTCTGGATTAACAAACTACAAACACTAATCACGCGGCATTAATGTTGACCCGTTTAAAACTTTCCGGTCCGTGTCCTTACCCTCTCCTCTCTGTTTACGTTTTGTCTGCCGCCCTCGTTTGACCATTTTTATTTCACCACTCATTCATATCATACATTGTCACCGGTAGGCTCATCAACCTCTCGTTTGGGGAGGAGCCCAATCGTTTCTTTCATTTTCTTTTCATCCCTCCCTCGGGATATTTTCCACTTTTGCACCTTGTTTTGTGGTTTAGTTTTGTTGTTCCCAACCTTCCCTTTTTTATTTAGCCCATTTTTCGTTGCTTACAGTACTTGCAACGTCCACTTGTCCAATATTTCTCTCTCTATCTCTATATATATATAAATATAATATATATATATATATATATAATATATATATTTATATATATATATATATATCTATATAACATTTCGTTACATAACTTCATTACCACTTAGAATGATGATTGGCAATTTTGAGGAGGAGAAGAGAAACATTGACTCTCCACAAAAGTCGTTTTTGCGTATAAAAATACCTTGGCATTCAACCACATTCCCTTTTTCAAAAAAAGAAAGTATCACTTGCCGTTTTTTTAAAGCTCATTTCATTAGTTCATTTCCTTTCTTATTATGTTGGATGACATCTTACATGTCGTCGCTGGGCGGGAAACCTCATATGTAACTCCAAAGGTCAAATGCAAAAACCATGTAAAAAGTGGGCTCCAGTGCTAGAAGCCCGTATGTGCATTTTTGCTCGACCTTTAGGTCTGGGCCTCCCTGCAACATATCCATACAAGCAATATAGACAGTTAAACATGTTACGTTCTCAGTCGGTCACGTGACCCGGAAAATAGCTGCTCGCAGGCAACACCATTAGAGGTCACTGTTTATGCCGCTGTGAAGTAGATCGGTTAGTTGATTTAAGTGAGTATCGTCATAAAACGCTTTGAATTTCACCATAAATATTGTTTAATTAAAATAGTTATGCCCTGCATAATCCACAGATGCCAGACATTGCTGTTGCCCGCCGGTTCCCTGAGATAATTAGAAAGCGAACTCCAAAAGGCGCCAATAGCGGTGTGTGAAAAATCGACCTGCATTTCTTACCATATTCTAATTATTGCTCAAAACCCCAGCTGTGATCCAAATTCTACTGTTACATTTTTATAAAGAGCCTATAAGGAATGTAAGTCTGCAAAGTTTTGAATGGATATTCAGGGTGTGTTACTGACAAAATATACAGGGTGAACGACAAAAAAGTACATAACAAATCAACATTCTTTTAACACTGCAAGCGACTTTTCCAGACACCTGACTTTGAAAATCCTAGTTTATTAACAGGAGATTAATATCTTTGGTTAATGTACTAATAAAACCTCCCTTTGTTTCTAGGCAATGTGTTATTTGGCCTAGCAACGACCCTACTCCCTTTAGAATAGGCATGGTTGCTCCATACCTAAAGGGTGCAAAAATAAAAGTGATTGACATTTAATGCATTTTTCCTTAAAGATAAATTTTGAGCTAAATAGCATTCATGATTACCATGTTTGTGTAAAGGGGGTATTATCCTTGAATTTCATTTTGTCTCAATTTACTTGTAAAATTAGTGCAACAGAAATATAGATGGTGGTCAAAATGCACTGATATCAACCGCCCTTGGACACTTCATGTTATGTGACCTTGAATCACTAGCTGTTACTTTTCTAATCTCAAAACATCAAACAAATAAGGGCGAACATTCTTATCTTCATATTTAAAAAACATATTTAGCCCAATATAAGTCTAATTAGAAGTGTAACAATGGAACTTATAAGGCACAGTATATTGTTTTCACACTCATTATCCATACATATGGGCGGCTATTACAATAATTGCCTAATTAAAGGCATCAAATAATTAACAGTATAACTCACATAGTTGTAATAATTAATATTTGAACTAATCCCCTGGTAAAAATGCATCCAAGTGCACTTGCGCCCCATTGAAAATGTGCATACCGTCCTCCGCTTTTCCACCTCCACCCCTGACTAATATCGACTTTAATTGTGCTGTAGAGGGTTAATTAGCAGGTATTTTGATGTTTTAATCTTAATTTTGTATTAGACATATAATTTCTCTCTTCAAACTAAGACAAACAAATATTGCATTTTATTGGATTTATTGTCAAACACGGCATTTTATGTGACAACTGCCACCTTATTTTGGGTGGCCCACTATAGAAAAAAAACAATGACGCAAAGGTGGGGGGGGGGGGGGGGTTAGCAGACGTGAGCTTCTAGGTGATGAAGGTTCAAACAAGAAAAAAGTACAGAAACACAAAAAGGCAGATGTATGCGACTCAATGCTGGATGCAGGTAATGTGAATGATATGAGCAACAAAACACTGTCACTTCTCGAGAGCGAGTGATAAGACTAAAAAGTTCTACGATGGAGCTCATCAGTTGGAAGCTTAACAGTACTTACTTTTTGATAATATGATTTTGAATGGAACTGGAATCCTTCTCTCACTTCCACTCAGGACAGAATGATTGGTGAGTAGGCAAACTATCACGATCACAAACTGTTGAAAACACAAGGGCTCGCCGAAAAGCGGAAAATGCACTCGTCGTAAACTTAGTTATACCTCCGTGGACAGTAAATCTAAGTTTACAATTCTACTTTTCCAGGCTATAGAACCTTCCCACCAAGTTTTTACTGAAAGTTAAACAGTGAACCACGGTGAGTACTCTCACCTATTTGACACAGATAACCTTGTAGTTGCTACCTGGAATGTACAATCTCTTGGAAATAAAGCGAGCTGCCTGAAGTTGCTGATTATATAGTTGAAAACATATTGACATACTTTGTGTGACGAATCCTGGACTAAAGAATCTGGGGATGAGCCAACATTTAATGAATGCACTCCTAATGATTTGTTCTTTCACATCTATCTTCCTCGCAAAGCAAAATCATACACTGCACCTGGCCCATGGTGGTATAGTACTCATATATAGTCCTAGTCTTAAACATTGTTTCAGAAACCTGTGCGCAATGTTAAATCTTTTGAATCTGTTGACGTCACTTTCCATCCAATGTGTGTTTTCTTTCTTTGAAACTGCTTGTTGTATATCGTCCACCCCCTAGTGCCACAAATAAACTCACTGCGCCTCAATTTTTTGAGTGAGTTTGGATCTACTATCGAAAATTACGCTGTTTGCAGTGCATCAAATCTAGTTTCTATCTGGTGACTTCAATTTCCATGTTGATGACCCAATGATTCTATCAAATAGTTCATTAACCTTATCTGCATGCAATTTCACCAGTATGTCAAGGAGCCAACACATGTAAGTGGACATCCACTTGATCTAGTGATAACCAACCACTGAATCTCTCATATCAACTCCATCATGTTGATGGTTTCCGTTCGTCTGGACCATAACCTTTTTGTGCTTTGAACTTTCCCTCCCAAAACCATCGTAGACTTAAGAAAGAAATCATCTTTCGAAGAATTCTTTGTTGACTCTGAAAAACTTTGTGTATGATATAGACGGCATTCTGATTAATGTCCATCCACCATCTGATTTAAATTCTGCTGTTGAGAACTTATAACACCAAGCTCCGTGATCTTTGTTGATAAACATGCACCTCACAAGAAATGTGTTATTACTGTTAGACTGAATGCAAATGGTACACGCCTGAAATAGACATTGCCAAGAAGGAGGCGCTATGCTGAGAAACAGTGGCGAAAGTCTAAACTCGAAATTTCATCGCCAGCTCTATCGGCAGGCAATATGCAAAAATGTGAACTACATGATCCATCGAAAGCTAAAGTGAATTACTATTCTGATCTTATTGAAAGAAAATGCAATGACGGCAAAAGTCCTCTTCAAAATTGTATCATCAATATCTTCCTCTCCAAATGATAATTCACTTCCATCACCTTACATCTGAGCCAGGAATTAATTGAACGTTTTGGTGACTTCTTTCTTCATTGAAAGATGGGCTGATAGTCGCATCAAATTTGGTGTTTTCAACATGACTCCACTTGTGGATTTGAATAACATTGAAATCACATCGAATGAATCCTTGATTCTTTTCACCTCTTTCAGGAGAAGTGCGCAAAACATTAAAAACCTCGCCAAACAAGTCTTGCATCCTGGACCCTTTTCTCAACTGCTTTAATCAAGCTGTGCCTTGATAAGCGGCTTTTCATCATCACCTGGATTGTATCTTTCTTTAGGAGCTGGAACGGTTGCCACAGCTCTCAAATCTGCCGTCGTCACTCCTATCATCAAGAGCTACTCTTGATCCCTGAAATTTTGAAAACTTTCGCGACGTTTCCAAACCTGCTTTTTCTTTCAAATTATTGAAAAGGTTGTCGGGCTGCCAATCAACTGTTTCCTGAAAACAAACTCTCATTTTTCACCACTTCATCTGCATATAGACAAGTTTCATCACAGTACTGAAACAGCCCTTCTACATGGTTCACAATGACATTCTTTCTGCACCTCGACGCCGGTCAATATGTTTACTCATTCTTCTTGACTTATCGGCAGCCTTTAACACCATTGACCATGAGATTTTGCTACATCGCTTATCCAATCTTGGTATCAAGGGCTCGCGCACTTCAGTGTTTCGTTCTTATTTAACAGAAAGAACTCAATCAATTTCTGTAAATATGGGAAAATTTCTACTTTTACTGCTAAACTACTGAAATTTGGTGTGCCACAATGCTCTGTTTTGGGACCACTGCTTTTTGCCATTTACATATCTCTCTTGGTCAACTTATTCGCGCGACACAAACTCAGTTTCATCAGTATGCTGTGACAATCAGCTCTACTTGTCTTTTAAACATCTGACTTGTCCTCTGCTGTATCTTCTATACAAGCATGTGTTGAGGACATTAAAAACTGGATGACGCAAAAAAGTAAAAAACTTGGGGAAAAATTTAAAAATGACTCAAGACTGAATGTCATCCTCATCCGTCAAAATTGATCTCTCTCCTTCTCCTCTCCAAATATCAACATATGTTCCAGTGGTATTGAAACAGCTGAATCTGCGAGGAACATGGGTTTATTATTGATGATAAATAACTACTCACTCCTTCAAGCAGCACATACGTAACACTTGTCGTGTCAATCTATTTTTTTCTTCGCAAAATTGGTAAGATTAGAAATTACCTTTCCCATGACACTTGTCCACACTGTTCAACGTCTGTTATCTCTCAGCAAAACTAAACTATGGCAATGCCTTATTATATGGCCTGGCCTGATGCCCAACTCCAACTTCTGCAACACGCTCAAAACTCTCAAGGACCAAGAAGTTTCAACACATCTCACCCTATTTTTACGACAGCTGTCACTGGTTCCTGTATATCTCGTAATTCAATTCAAAATCTTGCTCCTTACCTACAAAGCACTATGGACTTGCACCTCAGTATCTTGGCAGATTTAATCACGCTGTACACCCAAAACGTTCTCTTCGCTCATCTTCTCAGTACTTGCCTTCACATACTCCGAAATGGAACTTATCCACATACGGCCGCCGCCGCATACATTCTCACCTGCAACAGCTCCAGTGCTTTGGAACGCGCTTCCACCTCCATAACAAGATGTCACCAAATGTGAACAATTTCAAGAGTCAGCTTAAAACTTATCTCTTTGAGAGAAGCTTTTCTTTGTGACTTTTAATAGCGCCACTGACATTGTATTATCTTTGGATATTCGGCGCTTTATAATTTGTTTGGGAAAAACATTGAACATTGCACATTGATCGGCCCCTCTACTTCCATTTTTGGTATTATTTTCTTCGTGGCCATTTCTCAATTACCCCCAAGCCTAGGCCTAGCTTGGTCTGGTCTTGGCCTTGGGTTGGCCTATCACCTATCATGCCTAGCTAAGCGTAGGGGTTCATAGGTACGCTAAATAATAGAAAATAAAATGTCACTGATGTAGTTTTTTGCCAATCAGTGAACAAAGAGCTATGTATTCGGTATTAAACGATTATTACTGGTCTTATATCGGGTGATGAATGGGAATTATCACTCCCCTCGTTGGCCAGCATACTGGCCAACTATTATGTAGGCCTAGCATAACCTGGCCTACTATCTATGTAGGCCATAGCCATACTATGGTAGGCCTAGCTACTATGTAGGCCTAGGCATCTTTCCACCATCACCCTCATGACCAGATCAATATTGCTAAATATTTAACAGACTGTCGATTTGGACATTCATTCGTGGAAGTAAACAACAGTTCTAATCAGGAAACCTATAGGCCTACATGCCATGTACCGTACCCAGCTGTACCTGTGGCAGTTTGCGGTAAAATCTGTCCAGACTTGTGGAGATACACCCAGCCTTCCAGGCATCCTTCCCTGCACTCTTGGTCATTTGGCTTCTGTCCCGCGTGAACCAGGGCACGGATGAAACAAAATTGGGAGTTAGGACCTTGTAAAAGAAGCACTCGCACATAACCCGATCCAAATGTAATTAGCCTATAGCATCAATGGATATCATATACGTATGCTTTTAGAGACTCGTACTTGAATGGGCTTAGTCATGTTGGTAGAATATAACTCATAAGGATCGGGTAAATTGTTTCCCCAGATTTTGTTTTCAGGCCTCCAAGTACTCTCTGTGATTGTTTTCAGATAAATCTTTAACATATTTCACCATTTCTTTCCATCTTCACCGATAATATCTAGAAGAAAAAGTTCGCGTAAACTTCCACCACAGATGATGCTGAGATTTATACACGCGTGTCCGCCTGTTTTTACATGCTAATGTTTTTGCCTGTGGTGGCTGCGCGCGCATCGGATGATGACGTCAGATGTGACTGGTCTATAATAGTACATCCTGCTGGTCTCTATCGCAATTTTAAAAAAGGCGTAGCGGTAACTTTTTCTATTCAAGCAATTTTGCTCTGCATTGGATTTCGGGTAAGGTCACGGCAGGGCGGTCGATCCAGTATCACACAATTAGCATAGACCATATCCATGGGGGATACCTCCTTGAAGCATATCAGCTTATTTCAATATCATGTCTTGTTATCAGGGGTCTCAATCGCTACTCAATCGTGGTGTGACATTCGGCGTAGGGGGTTTCCATCCCCTTCCCTGCAACCCCTGCAATGATCCCTTTTCGAAAACACATTTTTTTTCATACAAATTTGATAGAAACAATTGGCAATTGGGGATGACAATTTGAAGTTTGTGTTTCACCTTATTATGCTTACAGGTATGCGAAACGGGTAAAAAGAAAAAAAAGTAAAATAAAAAGTATAGTTGAATGATTAGGTTTGTTTGAATAATCACATTTTAAAGTTTCACTAGAGTTCAGATATTTTATCAATTGTACGGTGTGGGGATACGGGAGGAGGTGTCCACACCATCCCCAGGAGAAGCGCAGAAACCTGGCAAGGTTCACTTTCCAAAACACCTTTTCTTGCAAATTGATAGAAACAATTTGACCTTTTGCAAGTGGTTCACTTTATATTTTTTCTAGGTATGATCAACGGTCCTCAAAATCTAGTTTGATGGGTTAGGTTGGTTTGAATTAAATCACCTCTAAAGTGTCATGAAGAGTTCATATATTAACCGGCGCTGGGGTGGATGGGGCCCTTCCAGCGCTTCGAGCGTAACCATTTGCAATATTCGACTTTCCAAAACATTTTCCCTAGCAATCTTAAATCGCGGTTCGATCAATCGCCGTTTTTTTAAGGTGTTTCGATGTAAAACGCTTTCCAACTTTTAATGCTGAGGAACATGGCCTCTTTTAAGTATTTTTGTCATAAAAAAAATAATACTTATGGACAATTTAGATCCTAGAAAAGAGTATTGTTCCTTTCTACAGATAAGATCAATAACTTTTGTGACATAATCATAATACTCAATTTCCTTACACTATACATGGTGAAAAAATGAAAGAAATCGCTTTAAAGAACAGTATTAACAGATTTTGTACACCACTTTCCCCCATTTTTTCTCCGACCAATGACGGTCACACAGTAACCACATTTTGTGGAGTAACGATAGATACTTCATTCATATTGTCAATAATATCTTCCTGAAAATCGTTTATTGTGGCACTGGCATGTTAAAAAATAATACAAAACACTCTTCTCAAAACATTACCAATAAGAGCCTATAATTTTTTTTTCAACAGATGTTTGAAAATTGTTTTTCAACAGTTGTTTGAAAATTGTTTTTTCAACAATTGCCAAAATATTGTACAAAATGAAAGGGATCACAGAAAACTCATGTTTAAACAGAGTTGACGACGATTTTGGATGAGAGTTATTTGCATAAATATTGCAAGGAATAAATCTTGATCAGATTGACCCCCTCCTGGATCAATACAATGTTATTAGAAACAAATTTGAAACGATTAAAGTATTTTGGATAAATGTTTTTTTTTTTTGCTCACCAATATTGCACAATAACATGTTCTATAGACACTTAATATTGCTTTGCTTGTTCCACAAAAGACAAGTTCATAACGAAATGTTAGCTTCTTGAGCCTTGGCAAAGAAAGTAGTATAATTATGTATGTTTTGTCTTAGTTTTCCATCACGAAGTCTTCCTTCAACGTTCCATTTGTACCTTGAATTGAATAATTTGTCTTCAAATTTCCAGCTTTTGCAATGGGACAATTTAAAAATAGGTAAATTTAGGGAACAAAATAAAACAGACACCCTAAGCATTTAAAGCAAGTCATTTGAAGCGGTCACGACGTTTCTAGACCTTAAAAAGTCGGATCCCCGACTTTTTTATTAGTAAACCAAAGCAATAAAACAAAATCATAATATCTTGACAAATACGGCTTTACGCGTAGCACTTTTAGGGAATCTTTACTACAAACCATTTTCCATACAACAGTGCAAAAATCGTCTTCTATGAACAATAGGGGCGCGATTTGTTTACAAAATCGTGAGAAAATCGCTGATAATTGGCTTTAAGCAGGGTCCATCAGACAATAACAATTAAAGTGACAGGAGAAAATTTCTTTGTGGGAAAAAATGGATCTCAAATTACACTGCATCGGTTGTATACGAATGTTTTTCTCAAGTTAATCGCGCACAAGTACAATAAACCCTTTTATTTCCCTGATGGGACTTAACACTTAGTGACCAAGGGGGGGGGGGGGGTTTCCCTATGGACCCCCCAAAATTTTGTTTTCGCGCTGGCCGCTTTACGCGTGGGATTTTTGCGCTGAAAATTTTTGTAATTGTCTGACTTTTAAATGCGCTTATTTTCTACAAAATAATTAAAAAAAACGGCCAAGCCGTTAATGAGATATTAAGTGGGGGTCCCATGGAACCCCCCCCCCCCCTTGGGCCACGAACGGAAGTCATTTGAGAATATTTTAAAAATAAGAATAAACCGAGAACCAACAGCCAATTTTTTTTTTTTTTGCTGAATAAGTTCACACATACATGTAAGTAAAACAATTATTATAACACAGTAAATTTTGCCATTCTTGGCCACAATATGAGTTAGTTGCACCGTGGGTCCCATTCTGGCCTCTGCCCAGTGGGGGGCTGGAGACGGAGACACAGCGTGGCCAAATGGGCAGCTGCACATTGGGGCCATATTGGTCCTCGCCAGTCTTCCCCAATGCTGTTCAATGAGTACTTGCCAATCTGGCCCCAGTTGTCATGTGCAAATCGAGTCCAGGGTGCTGCCACTCTGGCCCCAGTTTGTCTCCATAGCAATTAATGAGTTGACCAAATCATGCTTGGTACCCAAAGGTATTTTCTCTTCCATATTGTTGATGGTTAAAATGTTGGCTGGTTCCCATTATCATATACATGATATTTGGTATCCTGTTTTTATCTTGTTAAAAGAATAAATTCATGTTTTTTGAGCATCTTGGATGGTTTCTGGATGGTTCCCGGTGTTTTCTGGCTCCTTTGTGTATTAAGCTTTGGTTATTGACATTGGTCCTGGAAACCAAATTAGCATTTTGGATGTTAAAATGGCAAAATCATGATTTTTAAACAAACGTTGACACACGTTCGGATGGTTCCCAGAAAATATTCTGGATGGTTCCCGGTGTTTTCAGTCTTCCCTGTGCTATAATGGTTGTTTGATCTTTGTCTGGAACGAACCCGATTTCAACTACTTTTGGCTGAAAATGTCAAAATTTTATGATTTTTAAACAATGAACGCCCTTTGGATGGTTTCCCAGAATGGGTTGCTCTGGTGGTTCCCTGTGTTTTTCGGCTCCTTTGTAATTAATGTTTGTGGGCTTGTCCTGGAATCCAATTTAGCCGTTTGGTTTAAAATGGTCCAAATCATGATTTTTAAACAAAAGTGGACTTATTTTGGATGGTTTCCCGAAGATTTCTGGATGGTTCCCGGTGTTTTCGGTTCCTTTGCATATTAAGGTTTGGTTGAGCTTTGTCTGGAACCCGATTCACCTATTTTGCCAAAATGGGTCATACATTTATGATTTTTAAACAAAAGTGACACTTTGGATAGTTCCCAGATGGTTTCCGGTGGTTCCCGGTGTTTTCGGCTCCTTGTGTATTAATGGTTTTGTTGACATTGTCTTGAACCCAATTAGCATTTTGGTTCAAAATGGTCAAAATTTCACCAAACAATGGGAAAAAAAATTTTTGTTTTCAACGTGTAACTTTGGGTGGTGCCCAGAAGATTTCTGGATGGTTCCCGGTGTTTTTCGTTCCTTTGTGTATCAGTGGTTTTGAGCAGTGCCTGGAACCCGATTCAACTATTTTAAGTTCAAATTTCAAAACTATTATTTTTAAACAGAACTGACACTTTTGATGGTTCCGCAGTGGCTTCCTGGGTGGTTCCAGGTGTTTTCGTTCCCTTTGCGTATTATGGTGGTTGAGCTTGTCTGGAACCCGATTTCAACTATTTTGGTTTAAATTATATTTTTAATGATTTTTAACAAAGTGTACCGTTGGATGGTTCCCAGAATATTTCTGGATGGTTCCCGGTGTTTTCGGTTCCTTCGTGTACCAAATGGTTTTTGAGCAGTAACCTTGGACCCCCGATTAACTATTTTTTAGTTCAAAATTCAGTATCAAAATTATGATCCTATACACAGAATTTGACACTTTTGATGATGGTTCCCATTAGATTTCAGGATTGTTCCAGGTTTTTTTGCTCCTTTGTGTAATTCATGGTTGTTGGAGATTGGTCTGGAATCCATTAGCATTTTGGTTCAAAATGGTCAAATATTATTTTTAAACAGAAGGTTGAACACTTGGGTTTTGGATGGTTCCTGGTGTTTTTCACCTCCTTGGTGTTAATGATTGTTGAGCATTGTCTGGAACCCGATTCACTATTTTGGTTTAAATTATTATTTGTACACAAAAATGGACACTTTGGATTTGTTCCCAGATGGGGTTTCTGGAGGTTTCCCGGTGTTTTCGGCGACTTTGTGCATTAAGGTTGTTTGAGCTTGTCTGGAATTCAAATTAGCTATTTTTGTTCAAATGGTCAAAATCATGATTTTAAAAAACAATGCACACTTTAGATGGTTCACCGAAGATTTATGGATGGTTTCCGGTATATTTCGGTTTCCTTTGTGTATCAACACACGTCAAGTCCTCCACAGAGGGCGTTTGCGCAGCAGAAAGCGCAGGACTCATGACCATTAAAAACCCTTGTCAATCGTAAGGTTCGAGCCCGCTTTGTCTCCCATGTTTGTGTCCCTGGGCAAGATACTAATTTCAATTGGCCGTCGTTTACCCAAGCGAATCTGGGAATTGTTATGGGGACTAAATTACAATCTAAGAAGTGCTGCCAGGGATGTGCGCTTATCCAGCTGCCGGCCTAGATTAAGCGAATGATTTGGGTCATTTTTTTTTGTATTTCTTTTTCTGGATTCCCCCCTCTCTCTCCTCTCCTTATCCTCAATACTCTGTCCATTATGCATCTCCTTGTTTTCCGCCCTCTTCTCTCTCTTTCTGTATGACCATCCCCCCTCTCTCTTTCTATATCCCTCAACAGTTTTTCGCCCTCTACAAATTACTTTTCTCTCTCTCATCCGTCCGCTCTCTTGACACATCTGCTCTCCCCTTTCTCCCTCTATGTCCTTTCTCTCTCCCTCCCTCTCTCTCAACATTTCCCCTGCTACACAATTAGGCCTACGTTTTTCTTCTCATGCTATCTCCATCTCTCTCTAACTGCTATATCGACCACCTATCTTCTCTCCTCGCTCTCCTCTCCTCCCTCCCCTCTCTATCCTCTTTCTTCCCCTCCCCTCTCTCACTCTCTCTCCTCTCACTCTCTCTCCTATTTCCACCTCTCAC
>JAMKCH010006830.1:0-56363 GCA_023653785.1 Ophioderma brevispina | reverse complement strand
TCTACTCTCTATGGTCGAGTCGACCGCGGTCGGAGTCATGATAATTTCCTCCAATCAGTCTGTCAGCATGAGTTTGTGGCATTTATTTTGTTCATGGCAGCATCCTGAGGAAGAAGTACAGGGTATGTCAGCCTTGGTCTTCCATACCCGTACTCTTGACAAAAAGTAAGTCAAAAGTCAAGGTCAAAAGAAAGGCAAATGATATTTATGCTTCTGATATATTTCTAAATAGCAGGGGACTGTAATGAAAGAGTGTGCGCTTTCCGGGGGAAAGAAAAATTTTTTTTTTTTGCACACAGGTACTATAGGCATTATAATCCATATAAAGGAAGCAATTGCCAAACCCCTTAATGGATTTAAACCAAAAACAAAAAGGAAAATTAAAAAACCAAAACCAAATATAAATAATTTTTGAAATATATATAATTCAGAAAAATGAACTATTTAATCATTGATCATATAATAATAAATTAAAACGTTCATAATAGCTTTCATTAATCATTTGCTGCCATTTTTGATTTGGCATGGTTTCACACATGTCTGATACAAATAATGTTTCACAAATGATATAGTTAGTAAATCATGCTGAGGAGGGTAGCATATTCCTCCTCCCTGAAACTAAGAAAAACATACATCCGCGAATTCATTCCTATTATCTGGTCTTCTCAATTTCACCTATTGTTCTCAAGCGTCCACAGCAGTTAATAGTTTCAACTTATGAGGCTGTCGCCCTGGGTAGCACAACCACTCCACCTGACCACAGCAGGTATTCGTGTGTTTTATATCTAGTACTAGTAGGCCTCCTCCTGGATCTAGTGTGCACAGCATACCATCATTGAATTTCACAATTTTATTTATTGAATCTTTCTCTAGACATAGTATCCCTTCAAGCGAAAAAACAGCTGCAAACACAATGCTAAATAATTTAGAAAAAATAATTTAGAATAAATGTCAATAATACAATTTCACAGATTAAATAAATAGCAAAGTTTTGCTGTATTTAGCAAGACAGCCTTTATCACGGCAATGAAAGAAGCTGACCAGTGATTAACCAAACCAAGCCTTTTCATTAAAGGTGCAATGATAGATTTCCCATAACAGGTGCCCCTAAATGTGAAAATTCTGATTTCTGCGTTGATTGTAAAAACTTTCTTTCTATCCAAATATACCATCTGAAAAGGATTAAGCTAATATTAGTTCTTTGTACAAAAGTGTGAAATATTTCCGTGTCCGTTTAAATACTTGAATTAAAGTGTTCATTCATGGTTTGCTTTTCCTTCCAAAAAAAATGCCTTCAACACAGGCAAAACTATAGATTTTGATGCCGTACTCATCGCTATTCATTTAAAAGTGACGGGTTGGTAATTTCTTTACAAAACACATAGGCCTACACAAAAATCGCATTAAAAAAGCAGGTAATGTCTTGTAATTGGTGATGAAATCTGGAAAACTTGTACTCATGTTGTTGGCTGGTTTCGTGTGCTTTTTTCTATAGTCTGATTGTTGCCACACTCATTCTTAAAAGTCTAACACTTTATCATATTATATCATCTGTCATGCATATTTACTGATAACATTTTCCTCGTAGCTCTTTCGTGATTGTATGAAATGCAATAAGGGGATCTTAACTCTGTTAAAGAATTCTAATGATAAGTCATTTTTCTCATTTGACTTGACCCCACACACCAGGCCCTTGGGCAGCAAGAAAAACAAAAAAAAAAACAACATCACTCTACTAGCCTGTGCCGTTCCCTGATATTTGTTTCAAAGATGTAATACTAACCGCACATCCACGTGCATTCCAAATAGCCCAACTCATCATTTTATCATCAGAATTTTTTATAAATTATATCCCATATCCCTTATATCATCACAATCAGCACTCAAGTCAGAATAGGTACATCCTCAAACCCAAATTAGATTGCAAGAATCAAAAAATGCCTTATTTAATGTTCTAGTTGGCGTACATATGGTGTGTTAATATATTAGTGCATATTAGTTTTTACACCAAGAATCTGCTGGTGGGCAAAAATGTTTTAAGTTCCATTCACAAAAAAATTGGCCTCCTTTTCAAATTAACTCTAAGGTTCTTTCATATATGTGCCTTCATTTGTTTTGTTGTTACAAAAGACATCCTCGAGAAGTGTTGCAAATTTATAAGAGTACCCATAAGCCATACTGCCGCATGTCATCTCAAACATATTTCCTTACAGAGGCCAACATTTAAGGCGTTAATACAAATCTGTAAGAAAGTAACATCAACGCGCCTTCACCGATCCTGGGAGAAGGCGTCTTTGCACAAAGATTAAGGTAGGCGCAACTAGCTTGGCATGTCTCATAACATGACAGCATAACATTCTTGCTCAAAGATTTTGTGTTTTTACATCTCTAAAAATATGAAGATATCACAAATACATTGTTTCTCTCTGCATTTTCTTGTGCCACTCTCGGGAAATTATTGTTTTGTAATCATGCAATTATTCTCCCAACTTTCTAATTGTTTTAGACAAGAATATGTTTTTTTTACGCCAAAGCACTGTTGAAACCGTGATTACTCTAAGTAAACGATGCATCTTTCTGTGGCTTAAAATGGCCAAACATGATGTTTAACGTCTCGCAGCAAGATATACATAACTTCTTCCTCCACGCCCAAACGCCACCAAATACACGTTTTTTTCCGAAGGTCTGTTTTCTCATAACAACTGCGTGTAATGAATTGTGAAATAGTCTCTTGAACTACTTTTTCTTTCTGAATATAAGGTTTTTTTTTTTATTAACTCAACCCTTATATAAAAAGCTGACAATATAGCATGTAGAGAGGTGCTTTGGTGCAACTATTCGGGTGTCATATGTGATGAAACCGCATGTCGAGAATGTAGAAAGGGTTATATTTTGAGCCATTTCATTATGGGCGCATTGTCTTCTTTCATCCTTGAGTTTGGCGTTATTTTGAAACATTTTTTACACCGGCAGTGACATTGTTTTCGCTCCCTTACCTATAAGCCTGAATCTAGATCCACTTTAGTAAGATTTCCTATAATTTGAGACCTCATTAAAAGTTTAGGTCTGTCCATTCACGTGAGAGGTAAGAGTAATTATTTGAATGGCCACAGTAAAAACGTTTTATGGGTCTCATATCAATGTACAGTAATAAAGCTTGTAAATAAAATGTTGACCTCAAATACGTTATTTCATAACAAGATAGCTGGGTGTTCAAATTAAGAAATTAATACATCAGTTTATTTTCATTAAACGTTATTTAAACATAACTTACCTTTGACACTGCAAGATACATCCCTTATCGCAGCATAGACAAATAATCACTCTATCTATCAATACCCACATCGCAAAATAAGATTCAACAGTTTCCAGTAAGCCGGTGTAAAGAAAATGAGTGTCCCGCCATGAGAGAGTGCCGTAGCTACCATAGCAACATGTACGAATAAACCGTGACCTGTATCCGAGTGGCCATTTGGGTACAGTGCTGACACAAACGATGCTACAGCACTTAAGTCGACCAATAGCCACATGGGTTGGTTAGGACACTCAGTCACGCGGACACGGTAGTTTAATATCACCATGGGAAATGTGCAAGAACTCTCACTTAATTTGAATTCTACTGTAGTTGTTGGGGGTAATGTTGCTATATTCCCATTCATGATCTTATCATGTCAGGCATTGGCGCTACGTAATCTTCAACGACGAAATCTTGGATGAAAATATTTATTGAATTTGAAGCAAAGAAGCAAAATCAGAGAGTTTAGTTGAATAGGTGCTGTCATATGTCTTGAAGTAATTTTATACTTCCAAACCTATGAACCGTCGTCTAAGATTTTGTTGAGATAACCTTTAATCAATGTAACTGACAGGTGCTTACACGTGATATGACATTGTTTAAATTGGGGCGAAATTTAGCACACCTGTATGGCGCTAACCTCTGATTATCAAGTACATCATGGACTGTCCATCACAGATGGCAGTAATTTCAAATTGGATATAATGCACGACGGGGGGGGGGGGGGGCGGGGCTAGTGGTGACTCTTTGTGTTCCCAAAAATCTCTTAAAGCCTGTTCGGCAGTTTAACAAATGGACCAAAAATCACGGACGACCCCTGCCTTGTGTTTTAGGGGAAAATTGCCTCATGCTAATAAGAAAAAGTAACGCTATCTCCTGTTTTGCGATGATCGTCAGGTTGGTATCCATTTTCTGAAATGGACCTTAGGGATATGGACAAGCAGATCAGGTGGGTTTTCTCCGTACTGTTTTGCAACACTCCGCTGTGACGTATAATGTACACCTATGACTCTCCGTATAGAGGTCAGAGGTGACTCTTCGTAGTTCATTTGCACAATGCCAATGAACCGGAGAGATCAGAGTTCTGATTTTCAATTAAAGGTTCTTATAAAAAAAAATCACAGTACTGAGTAGCTGATCAACCTCCATATGACCAAACTGGTATTTCAACTCACACCCTTTTGCACCAGAGGTAAGCACTTACAATTACTGCGATGGGTAGGATAGGTCAGAGGTAACTCTCGTAGTTTCATTAAATGAACCGGAGAGTCCGAATTCTGATTTTCAATTAATAGTCTTATAAAAATGCAATTAAAGTTACTAAGTAGCAGATAAACTCCGTAAGTGGACCAAAATGGTATTCAACTCAAAAAAAACACCCTATTGCACCAGAGGTAATCACTTACAATTACGAATGGATTCATCTTTGTAATATTGGCAAATTGGCAGTCCCTTTGCGAGTAAGACCTAAAACACATAGTATGGAGAGAATTGCCGTTTTGAACGCCATTAATCCATATAGCCTTCACCTCGATCGAATGTGGTTGCAAATAAAAAAATGTGTGACACACTTTATAGCTGAGCTTGACGCGATTTCCTCTGTTTCACTTAAAAAGACCACCGTGGTACAATATCTTGCTTATAATAGAACGAATGTAACTAAACAACCAGAACAAAAACAATGGATGTTTCCCTTTTTAACGGTGCCATTTCGTGATTTCAAAACTCCTGTTTTATTCATTTGATCACTGGATATGCTTGAGAAAAGCTATTCCCAAATGTGGGGTCTGATCCCGATCTTGCGGTTTGTGTTATAAGCAATTTGCTCCGTTTCCCACGGGCCCATAGGCTTCTGTGTTGTCTTTCTGTACGTCTTACGGACAGAAATTACAAATTGCGAATTTCTCACAGAGGAGACCGAATTTGCACGTAAGATATTGGGCACACGTGCTACACATGGCTGACTGTTCAGATATAAAAATCTCAACATCTTTTAGGTAGTCGGGGTTGACGAGGCTGTTGGCAATCACGAAATGCCCTTTTAATTACCTTCCAAAATAACGCTAATTTAGCGGATGACTTGTGATCGTCCTGGATAGTGTTTCTTGGCGTTATTATTTGTCTTTGTACACTACTCTGTACATTTTATTCATTAAAGATGTAATTATTTATTTCTTAAATATCTTTAAATATATAATAATATCATTATGAAATGTACTGACTGAATTAAAATGCTAATAAAACCTTATTTGAATTTTGAATTGAAAACTTATGACCGTATCCTCATCGTCATGTTATCATGTTCCAAACTAAATGTATATCTGGATTTCATAATTAGTTTTGATTGATTGACCTGCCGATCGAAGGACCAGCAATTGTACGTATTGAAAAGATATTGCAACAAAAGTACAGGCCAATTAAAGTGAATACATTTAGGAAGCAATGCAGGAATCTGTGAGGACCGTGCTTCATAAAATTCAATGATATAGCATATTTCGTCTGCATAGTGGATTTTGAGTGTTGCGTCTTTTGGCAATAACTTAACATTATCAGAAATTTCAACAACCACTCAGTTATATGTTACTTTGTTTCGAATTTCTAGAAACAGTTACGTTTTGGTCAAATGAGTAAAGTACGGTGACATGTTTATAACTTTGAAACAAACATAGAATTATCATCGTTATGGAAATAAGTACGCCGCTTTCTGGATGGGTCATATCTGAACAAGTATTATGCGGGCCGGCAAAATTGCATTTTTATTTTTGAAGCATTCGAATTTTAATTTATATCAGGACAACTCAGATGACTGACTATAATGTTTTCTAAAACCTAGCATCGAGGATTACAAGTTCGAATCTGCCCCTGTGTCCACTTTAGTTTATGCAGCAGTCCCTCGAGAAAGTTATAGGGAAAATTCTGGGATCGATAGTCTCGTTTCCCGCAAATCATTTACTTACTACCCATGTTACCTAGAAACAGATTCATAATACATTACCGGAAAAAATCGGAATTTTTTAATTTATAAGTTTTTAAGCGTACGTAATTACTCACAGTAGCGTATGAGTTATATAATTAAACTTATGTTCATAACATTTAGGAGCAACTTCATAATTAATGGAAATTATGAAGTTACCTTACTGAACTATGTACTCTGATGTAAGGGGCTTAAAGCACGAACTGCCACATCACGAGCTTCATTCATCAAATTTGTATAGATTAACAACATTTTTCATACATGTAGCTGAACTATTTTCTCAATCTCAAGAAGATGTGCATTGCCTTTTTTCTTTGCTTTATCACATGGCCATGTGCCTTTACCCTCTCTTCTGATCTTGTATTGATCACCCACACTCACGCTTTTACGAGTAAAGTACAATGTCCGGCTTGCAGTTGCAAGAGTCTTAGAGATATGAACTAGATAAGATTAAATTGTCTTTGACAAGTTAAAGTTAGGTCACCTCTCTTAGTCAGAATTACATTATTTGTACCCAATTCAGCCTATTGTTTCACCTTGAGCCCGACTTGTGAGAAATGCGCAACTATGTTGGCTTCAAAACTGAAGTAAGTTTGTCAGACGACCTAAAATTGGACATCTGTGAAATGCATTCCCACCATACATTGTTTAAAGCACCCCATGATATTTTTGATGGATACAATTTGTTTTTTTAAAAGCGATAGCCATGCAGTGTGTGTAGTGCTTTATATTCGAGAGATAATGCCGATTTTGCATGTTTTGGCAGGAACCCGGGGGGGGGGGCGCTCCGAAAGCCATCACCCCCAACAAAATACTCCACTGGATTTTCAATGGCTTAATGTATTAGATTGAAATCAGTAAAACCTACAACGTCAAAATTCCTATTTGCGATGGTAGCTAAAATTCATATTGAGTGTTTGTTTTTGCTATTTTATTTTGACGAAGGATGTCCTTTAACAATCACTATATTTACTCACTTCCTGTGGTAGGAATAATTAATTAAATTTATCGCGATCCTAAAAATATATTAATTTCCAAACGGCTAAAGCTTAACAAAATAAATGTTGTCACGGGAGGACCTACACTCAGACAAATGCGAATAATAGTAACTGAGGTCCTTCCTAATGTTCCCAACACTAAACCCAGGTAGGGGTCCACTCCGTGTTTTAAAAGTGGGAAACATGAGTATTTAGGAATTTACGGGATATATAATACCTAACAAAGTAAGTTTAAGATTATACACGGGTTAGGTACGGGTATTTTGACATCTCGTTTGTGGCGATTTACTGAATACTGTTGAAGTTATGCCCCCTTGACCGAACCCATCACAGGATTTAACCCTCGTCCTACCGCAGGGGGGGGGGGGTGGTGTACCACCCCTCTGCTTTTTTTTCCCCGGTTGCTAAACCCCCTTTTTTGGTGGCCAAATTATTTAAGGAATTGTCATGACATGTTTTCGTTCTCCGTTCATCCAAAACAGACCATCCACCGGGGTATAGGTAGGCTCACAGGAGGATCCCAAAGTGATGGAAGAGAAGTAACCACATGCCTAGCATTACACAGGAGTACACAGACACTTGATCTTTGGTACCAATAGCTAGCTATTGTCCTCCTTTCCATGATACCAAGATAAGTACCACCATACCCATAGCATTACGTCACAATGACGTCATAACGTTCGCATGTCAGCCACACTGCCAATTTCCACTTACACACATTGTTGAATGCAGAACATTCAATTTTCCGACAAAAAGGTGAGGAAATTAGATTTTCATGCGGGTGTTGGACTCTACGTAATGGGAAATGATAGTTTTTTACCTATATGTGAGGATTTTAGTGCTATAATAAGGTGTCACTAAACTTGCAAAATATCAATTTTCCACCCTATATTCAATATTTTGTACTTTCCTCAACCACATATGACGTCATAGTGAACGTCATAATGGGGATGTTGGTACTTATTTGGGTACCAATGGAAATGTGATATTGAATATCTAAGCTATCCTTTGGTATAAATTACATGGATTGGAGATTCAGTAACGAAAATCACAGGGGAGGGTTTTTTTAAACCCCCCCCCCTTCGGCATTTTGGTGACAAAAAGTTGCTCAGGTAGACGAGCGTTAAAAGTTACGTAAAAACTAGAGAAGGAGAATTAGTAATGCAGAGAAGAGATGGATTGCACTGGACTTCATTGGAACAGATGATCGTCAGAAACTTGCAACTTTTACTGCAAGGTTTTATTGTTTAATTCTAAGGGATCATTATGCGATCACAGTTATCTTAAGTCTAAATGTCATAATGTTGAAATTGAGCGGAATTTGATGAAATGATCTGTACATTCTATACAATGATAAAACAACTATTGAGCTATTCAATGTCATGAAAACTAAGGAGTAAAGGTCAAAATTTACAAATAGCCAAAATTTGACGGAAATGGGCCATATAAAATCTTGTTAAAAGTTTTGAAAGCATTTAAAGTGACAGGCGGAGATTTTTAGGATACGAATTTCTCTCAATTGCACAGGATCGATGGGAACCACCTTCCAAGAACATTCCGAAGGTTTATTGGACAAACAAAGTACAAAAGAAAAACAGCAAACCTTGTTTGAAACGTGCTGGACTATCGTAATTGTCCCCAGAGAACACCATGCTTTAACTTTATGTCGTGCACGACAGAAAGTACTAAATCAGCCAATTATTATTTAAAGAAGGCGTATTTGGCTTTATCACTTCAGGGTGATCTAATACATTGGAAAGCATTCCCATAATATGCAAAAAACGTGGGTTCGAAAAATTGGGGGCGCTTCTTTGCTGGAAATATCTCATGTCTCTTAACGTCTAATCAAATCCCGAATTTTTATACGATGACTAGATACAGTCCGATCAATTTTGACTGCACGTGGTTTAAAACCATTAAGGCATTAGGACAAGAGCTAGAATTAACCAACTGTCGGCTATGTACCAGTAGTAATATGGGACCATAGGCTCTAAGTTCATGTGTTTTCAAAGCTATTGCAAATTAATGATGATTTTTTTAAAGCGAAATTTCCAAAAAATCAAGTTGTACATTCTCAGTCGTTAATGGTAAGTAGTGGTTTAGAATACAAAAACCACTTTTTATAACTCACAAATTGCTATTACTGAAAACATTTCACATGCTATTTTAACATGTTTTGGACACTTCCTAAAAGCTCATATATTACTAGACTACGTAAAGCTATTTTGATGTATGCTACACATAAGGTAATTCGAGGTATTTGAATATGCTTCTAATTAATATAAATTCAATCCCAGAACGTATATTTCACCTTCCCTTGTCTTTCATGTCAAAAGATGAAGTATATTTCATTCATATCTTTTGATAAACCGCCTCGCGCATACAGAAAATTGGGAAGAAATAAAAGGAAAAAAAACAAAAAGAAAAAAAAGTAGGGAAGGAAACAAAACTGTAATTTTTGAACTTTAAATTAAGATTCACAAAATGTTGAAGAGCTTCCTTTGATATAATTTTCACTTCTGTTTCCATTTATGCGACGTTTTAAAGTAAAGTGGTTTAGTTAAAACAGGGCTTTCGGGATACGTACCATACTTTTAAGCCTCCTTACCGCAACACTTAAGTGCATAAAGGGGGAGAGGATTTCTGTTTTCGCGCGCCATCTTTGAACGCTTATTTACTTTGCCCAAGATTTATATTGCCTAAAATATAGTTTGCGCATATTTCGATGAAAAAAATATAAATCCGCCATGGCGTTTTTCTACTAATAAGCATAAATAGGCTTTGGTGGCGCGATTCAGAATTTGTTTTGCACGTAAGTCGGTACTCGAGTAACTTTTTGGATTTGTTGTTATTTCAGCGATGTATTTAATTTAGGTCCTCTCTTATGAGCAAATTGTATGGTAAAGTCCTGCAGCAAAGTGATTTTGCCTTTTTGGGTGGTAGGAATTCACTGTGCGTCCTAAAAATAGTTGTGGGCCGCCATTTGGAATCGTATGACCGATTTTCTTTTCATTTTTCTGTTATGTGCTAGTTGATGTACCCACAGCAATGGCCAGAGTTTCGGTAAGAGATCAAACAGCAAAGTGGTTTTCAGAAGGGCAGGGTCCACTTGGATTCACCTTATGTACCAACGCAGTGAGAAGACCTTCTGCACTAAGTGTGTTATTAATAATGCCAACAAAATTAAATCTTGAAGGTATAAGTATCTCTTCCAATTGCTTTTGTTTTTTTTTATTTCTTAAAATTCGGACTTTTAAACCTACTTAAAATGACAGGTGAAAAACGATAGCCACAGACCCTTAATGTCGATATTTGGCTAACAGCAAAATCGAGGACAAAGTCTATATTGTTGTTCATCTTTCACACATACAACAACAAAAGTGACTTTCAAAACTCTCAATTCTGAAATCGTCACTTCATAACTTGCTTCTTTTATATACCTATGGGTTGTTATTCAAACATCATATTTTAATTGTTTAAGTTCCAACACTATCGTGCTGTGTTTGGAATGCAAGATTCTGAAAGGTGCTGTCACAGTAGAATGATTAAAGCAGTTACTTCCAAGATAATTCCAAAGCAGTGTGACAAATTCATTACCGAATTTCAAGCAGACGCTTCTGCATGGAACTCAATATTTCGCCAGAAGGCAAGTAATAAGGTTTGACGATGCATGAATTAGATAATGCATCACCCATATTTTGTATTATCTTTACCAACTTGAGGTGGTTAGAATAACATACAATGTGAGGTATTACCATGAATAGCATCGTAACGGTGTATAATGATATATTTTTGACGACCAACGTTTTATAGATGAGGACAAATCCGGAATTCCCCGAACAAATACTTTGAGATTAGGGTCTTTGAGATTGTTTGTCGTCCATCAAACTTCCGTGCAGAATTTTTTGTTAAAAGTGAAATTTGTTTGTTAATTATCTTTTAGGATATCAGGTTTCATAATACATCAGTTATTCCATTTTTTGAAAAGGTCTAGCTTGTCAAATTCAAGATGGCCGCCAAGAGGGTAATTAGTGGTGTTTACACAGTTACGAAATTTATGAAGTGATCAAGGTTTTCCGAAGTTACCTTTGATGAAAACACCACTTATTTACTCAAATATTATGCTCACAAAACACACTATGTGCTATTAGAGTTTCGCGAAAAAGAGTTCTGGGCGCCATTTTCTATTTCAAGTATGGCCACCATCAAGGAATTACCAATAGGGCTATTTGGCATTTATCACGATAGTCTATGGATTGAGGACCCATTATATGCACCCCAGACCCTCCACATGTGTGGTATTGTTTCGTTTGGGATAAATCTGATACATTTTAACCTGTTATTAAACCAAGAAAGATGGGGGTAGTCCTCTGTCATATCCGCTTTATTTTCTAATATGGCCGCCATTCTAAATTACTTTTTCGGTATCTCAGTTTCTGAGTCTCATAGAGGCAAAATCTTGCTGTCTACACTACGTTTTCAGAGGCCAAGAATTCCAATTTATGAACAGATAAACATGTGGGTCATTTGATTGTGTCAGTAATCATGAATTTTAAAAATGGCCACCAGTTAAGTATTTTACTCAAAATGAAAAAACAGAGTACTTTTGCTTATGGTGTCCGTATCGCTAAGAGAGTGTTAAAGGGGGATCATGAATTGTTTACTCTGAGGTGTTTTGGCCTTTGATGAATGTTTTGGTATCCACCGTGCATTGATGATGATATCGAAGTACATCAATTGGATTAACATGATGATAACGAGCTCACGTCTTCCTTTGATAACATAAGTTTTTACTTCTTAAACAGACAAACAAACAATGTTGCTGTGAAAGCCTATTATAAAAAGTTATCTTGATGACATGAATGACTGCCGTCCTAAATAAAAATCAAAGTAAACACTTGCATGAGTGAAACCAGATCCTTGACACATGAAATGTTTGATAGGTCCCTTTCTCACGAAAATTGTGCTCAGTGTCCACGTTGCTTGATTTGAAGGAGGATGTATATGCTAATATTAAGAATTCTGTCACTTTTTCATATAATGCCTAGTTCATATATTATTGGATCTTGTTGCGGGGATCGGTGGCAATGTAATGTCTTCGTTCAACCAACCATTGCCCAAGTAAGGGTGGGTTGGGGCGGAGTTAGAGTGATAGGTTTCAAAAGTGGTAAAAATATTGTTACACATGCTGTTTCACATATATTGCATGTTTCGAACAAGAAAGTGCAAATAGCGTAGTGTAAAATGCCCCCAAGGAAGTTTAAATATGAATAAATAGTTATAGCATTTCTAAAGTTGCACTCTTCGCTGTGGAATCCTTACGGGTCGAATTGGTCGAAAATCCAATAGGACACTGATACCAAATTTGGTTGTGGGGTAGACAATCTGGAATTTCCAAAATTGGCCTGCTGAGTTCAAATCATTTAGACCACACCAAAAATGCACAAGACGGAGAGAGATGAACCTCTGGAATCACAAGTAATTCCACCCTAGTGTTATCCTATGTTTCTGATTAAATTTATCATGCGCAAAGATACAGTGAGATAATTATTCTTAAAGGGGTTTATCCTGCAAAACATCTGATCAAACGTCTAATTAAATGTATGGGATATGTCTGGGTTTTCTGTTTTGTTAACATTGGTGACAATTGAACGATGACATCCAATGTGGCTGCCTTAAAAAGATGTTTAATCATTTAAATTTATTGTCATATTATATTTATAATTAAGTATGAATGTAGGAACTATTCATTAAAAAAAATATGATTAAATGGAGCATGTGTTATACTAATACGCGGCTATTATCGTTATGACCTGACAAATCCACATTCTATAATTTACTATGGACGGCCAATTATGGACAATTTTCCTTAACCATTAAAAACCTAGAAATGGCACCATATTTATCTGTGATTTATATTGAGTTATATCATTCCATGAGGATCGAGGAACACTCTATTGAACATGAAACACTCTTATATGTATCATGTGTTTGGGTAACCCCTGAATATAATTTAGTGGCCAATAGGTCACCTTCTATATTTTGAAATCTATG
The DNA here is from genome assembly GCA_023653785.1 of Ophioderma brevispina. Taxonomy (NCBI): domain Eukaryota; kingdom Metazoa; phylum Echinodermata; class Ophiuroidea; order Amphilepidida; family Ophiodermatidae; genus Ophioderma; species Ophioderma brevispina. The sequence goes on along the minus strand of JAMKCH010006830.1, from coordinate 43,042 downwards.
AACATGGCACATGGTATTCCTACTATACTGGTCCATATCTGTGAATTTTAAACATGTTAAACAAAACATGGCAGATATCGCGGTTTATTATGACAAAAAATATTAATCCATACCTCTGATTTCCAGTTTTGTCCATATTAATTGTTGATGATATTATAAATAAGACTATTTAGATATGACAATTTGGGGGTCAGGCTTTTTAAGATATGTTAAGGTGGCCCATATTGACGCCAGCTTGAGTATGTTACGCATGTCATCCCTGCATGCCATTTTTGATAACACAACACACGAAGATAAAGGATGGTATCACCCCGCCTTCAATTTTCCGTATTGAAAGCCGATCCTCTATTAGTAGTACAGGAGAGACCTTAGAGTGTCGTATTTGCCATTGATATCAAATAATTTAGTATCTCAAAAAATAGCACTAAATTGTTCGGTTTGACATTACAAACTATATCATGACCCCATCAGTAGTACAAACACAAAACAAAACCACTTTTAATGACACAGTGCGATTATCCCTAATTGTTTGGGTTAATACATGAAATGTTCCCCTTATATTCGACACGGCGTGTTTGCTACTATTTTGGATATCAATGACAAAGGAAGAGGACCAAAGCGATCCATTGGTACCAAAAATTTTCAAGTGTGTCTGTAATTTGATAACGCATCGTACTGTTATTAGTTCATTTTTTTTCTTTCCCGTGTTTACTTCTCTTCCGATATGGATGGTTTTGGCACTTGCCACCCCTCACACTCATTTTGGGATCATCCAGGTACCTTTATTCCCCGGTGGGGGGGTTGTTTTTGCCAAACATATAAAAAGGCAAGCATTAAAACTGTCAATTTGACCATTCAATTTAATTCATCAAAGAAGAAATAGAAGGGGTCCGGTAAATACTTCGGTGGACGAGGTTATAGGAAAAACCAAAATGCCAGGTATGGCTTTGTAATGGTCAAAAGGCATATTCGCATATTTTAATTGTGGCTTGAAGATCTTTGAAGGCGGCCAAATAGGCTGCCATTCTGAAAATGAAAGCTTAAAAAATGTTAGATATAGTTTTGGTCAAGACATGTATCTTATCTTTTATTTGCATGTTGTTGATTTTTTTGGAGGGAACCTCCGTATATAGTTTGGAAGGAAAAAAAAAAAACCCTCTGTAATATATGTCTACACTATTTCCCAGACCTGTATAGTGGGTAAAAAAATCTATTTTGGCTGCCATCTTGAAATAAGAATGGCTGCGCACAACCAAATGACCCAGCGTTGTTAAAAATGTTCTTAAAAGATTCCTTGCCCCTGAAACATGGGTCTAGGCACCAGAATTTTTGCCTCTATGAGTCTCAAGATGCATAACAAAATTGTTTTGAATGGCGGCCATTTTGAAAAATGGTGGATATAAAGAATCCCTACCAGCAATTTCCTTGGCAACAGGTAAAAATATCAATCAGGCGCCGTCCAAACCAAATGATGGCACTCACTGGGGCATCCCCCTGCTTATGGACTATGAGTATTTGGTGACATAGCCCTATTTATACCCTTGGCGGCCATCTTGGATTTGACCCACTTTTTTTAAAGCATTTGAAAAAAAGGGAAACATATATCATCTTAAAAATCGACATCCAAAATATGTGAAATCAAGTGACAATTTTTGCTTTTAACAAAATTGCTGCACGACTTCATCCCCAGCCTGCACTAGAACGTAAGCAAATTGTTTTTAGAATATTGTTTGCAGTTGAGTAGAAAAGTATTGACAATTTGGAGTTTCTCATCCATGCGTTGGACGAAACACTTAACTGCCCAACCAATCAATACCTGTTATTATATATGTGATTTTGTTATGGGCGTAACCAGACCCTGATCCTCGGTGGGGGTAGGGGTTGGGTCGGGGGGGGGGGGGGGGTTTTCGACCAAGAAGTTTTCCACCGACCGATTGCTGTACATTTTTTCCGGCTCGGCTGGGTCGCCAGGTTAGATCCATATTTTTCCAGTACATTTGAAATTCTGAAGAACGGGGGGGGGGGTGTCCGGTCGTCCACCGCGCACAACACCATTATAACCTTCTCGTCCCTTCTTCCCTTCTCTTTCGCGCCATCCTTCCTCTTTTTCCTTCCTTTCCTCTTTTTCCTTCCTTTGTTCGCTCTCCTTTCCTCTTTTCCCTTACTCTTTTTTTCGCCTCTCCTTTCCCCTCTTCCTTCTCCGTCCCCTTTCCTTCTCTTTAGCTCCCTTCCTTCCGCTTCTTTTCTACCATTCTTCTCGTCCCCATTTTTTTGTCTTTTCCGTCCCCATTTTAGTTGTCCTGGGGCAGTCTGGCGGGGCCCCCAGCCACCCCCCCCCCCCCCTCACGCTCTGTGCTGCTTACGCCACTGGTTTCTGACTCTTCTATGGTGCTATTGCAGGCAGATACACAACGTTTCGCTTTTGTTTGTGTTTTTGTTGGTTTTTTTTGTTTAAATCAACATTTTTTATCCGTGAATTATTGATACCACAGGATAGCTTGGATTTTCTTCTTTCCATTGATAATCAAAATAAGTACGACATCCCATTATTGACGTCACTATTACATAAGAGGTGAGGAAAATATGAAAATAACGATATAGGGTAGCAAATTGATATTTTGCAATTTTAGGCGACCTCCAAAACTTACAATAGCACTACAATGCTCTCATTATATAAAACTTAATCACGTCAGAGTAAAAACCGCATGAAATTCGGATTTTCTAACAATTTTGGCGAAAAATTGAATTTCCCCTGTGTGTTTTTATGAAAATTGACCATTTTGCTAACGGGCGAACTTTATGACGGCATTGTGACGTATGTTAGGGATGTTTGTATTCACGTTAATTCAATAGAAAAAGGAGGACCATAGCTCTCTATTGGTACCAAAACAAGTGTCGTGATGTTTTTGTGTTGTGCTAGCATCTTGTTACTTCTCTCCCGAAAGGGGGGGTGGTTTCCCCCTATCCATCACTTTGGGATCACCCTGGTATCTTACCGATACCCCGGTGATGTTTTTTTATTTGGATGAAAAGAGCGGAAAATGTCAATTTGACAATTACATTCAATATTTGGCACCAAAAAAGGGGGTTTTGCAAGCCGAGGGAAAACCTGAAAGGTCGGGGGTGGTAACGACCCCCCTTCTGTAGACGAGGTGAATGATTTTGCTTTTCACATCATCATTTTTACCTTTAACACATTTTTGGTGAATTCATGCAACGAAATGTCAAGTAGTACTGTTTTAAATGTCACCAGTCACTGATATCGAGTATGCCCACTCCTGGCATGAATCAGTGGTCAAAACGTCGAGGCATACTGTCCACAAGCTGTTTTATGATTCAATGGGCAGAGCGTCCACCTCGATCAACTCTTTTGTGAACGGTTGAGCGTGGACATTTGGTCATTCGTCTCGCACGGTAAACATGTTGAAGCACACTCCGATCTACAGTTTGGGGGGAAAAGTTTGATTCCATAGTGTCTTCCCCACAATGACGAAGACAGATCGATGACCATTTTCCGGGCTCTACGGCACAGATTTAACAGTCGGCGATCATCTCTTCTGGTTGTCACTCGTGTCGTCCCTGAAGACTGTCGTGGCCTCAAATGACCCATATCGATGATATCTGAGGATTTTACAGACCGTTTTCTGCGATATTCCGAGGAAATCGGCTACTCTGGCTTGTTTGAACCTTTCCCGTCGGAGTGCAAGTACTCTTCAGCGTATTGCCGTTGGACGAGACAGCCCTAGGGAATCTCTGTGTCAGTTTTTGTTGAGAGTAACAACCAACTCTGGGAAAAAATTGGCTCCTTGCAAAACGGCTTGGAGCAAGGAAAGGAACAGATTCTGACATTTTATAACTCCCAACTATTGTGTATTTTAAGTGATAAAATACATTGTTATATGCTAATTTTTTTATGCAACTATCATGGAATCATCCCTAACCGTATGCTCCTGTTACCATTTGTCTTGACTAGGAGTGAAGAAAATTGAACTCTCATATTCATATGACTCAACGATTAATACAAATCCTATTTTTATACTTCATCACGGTGCACTATTGTTCTTACAATGTTAAAGATGGAATAATACACGATTCACCTTACAATAAATCGGCAAAAAATCACAATGGTCCTGCAAATTGTAACCAAGATTTGACGTCCATATGGTGTCGAACATAAAGGAATGTAGGACAGAAGTGTATAATTTTGATTTTTTTTGGAAATATCAAAGGGAGACGAATTTCAATCGCTAGTACGACTCATATTCCTTCAGGGACTGTCTTAATGTTTATTTTGTAAGAGTTGTTTTCCATTATCCTTCACGTTTATTACACGTCACCACCCTCTTAAAATATTAAATGCAGGACTGTACATTACTTCAATGGTTAATTACTGTATATCCTTTAAAAAAATCCAGAAATGACATTTGGTAAACTGACCATGCTAAAGAACCAATACAGGTGGGGAAACTCTTGTAATTTGGCAAAGATAATTTATGCTTGCGATTTCTATTTGGCTTTGGTAACTATTTCCGTACTTCGTTGGAGAAGATGCTTCCAATACCTCTACTTTACAAATAAAACATGATATAACGTTCCAATCAAATAGAATTTTCATAGATATAATAATGTACATCTTTCGCTTTCGTTGTTTGCCTTTATAAACTTGCAGTATCAAATGCTTTCAAAACACGTTTTCCACATATTTGTTAACGCAAATTATGTAATTCACTTCTGAATTGTTGGTCTTTTTTTAATTGTGTAAAGTGTTTGTCAAATTGTCAAATATTTTCTGCAAGGACGAATTTCTATGGGGTTTTTAATTTTCATATTTATTGTAGCCTATGGACTATACTCGCTGATACATCCTTATTTTCTTTTGCTATGTCCTAGAGGGGTATATTGTAGATATCGGTTGCGCTAGAGATTACGATAACTAAATGCATAGCCCGAGGAAGAAGTTAGTTGAAAGGGGTTCTTGCCGAAATTCAAGCGGTAGACATCATGTAATATTCATCTTATTACCGCTGCTTTACGTTCAAATAGCAGGTTAACCCTTGCTTTTCTTTGATGTTTGGTGGCCACTTATGAAAACGGTTTACTAATTTTATTTATTATCTCCATTTTGTTTTACCATTTTTGGTTTTTCAACAGATTGACGAATACGATAACGTTAGGCAATACGTTTTTCTGGAATTAGGAGAAAGAGAGAAGGATTCTACTTAAGGGACTTCCTTTTTTTCCGGGAACCTTCTTAATGGTGACAGCTAGCATGTATAATAGCGTCCTTTGTAAATTTTAATTCTCTAGCTCAAACTACCCATGCAATTTCTTAGCTGGACTAAGTGCGCACCTGTATTTTTAAAGCACATCAGTCTGAAAGGATAGATATACAGCAGAGCTTAAAACTTAGAGATAAAAGATTTGGGCAAATTTGTGGTGTCAACGACCGTGAAAATCCTCCTATAATTCAAAAAAGGGATAGAAATTGTGATAGAAACCCGGTAGGACCTGTGTACATCAGCCTACTGACGCACCCATAGAAAAACCCTATACCAGACGTCGGGTAGCTTAAATAGTGATCAGATGTCGATTTTTTTTCTTAATTTTTCCACACTTTTAGCGAAAAGAACTACTATCAAATTCTACCAGCTCATCAAGTTTCAAAACTCTAAAATACTTCATTAACAGGGGATGGCCCGATTTTACTATTAAGGTTTCATCTTTACAAATGATTAGATGCCTTGACTCCCAAAGCCCATGTGTCAAGTTCCGCGACTGTATTTCAATACGTTATTGATGGAGAGCTAAAAACGTGATCTTGTAAGCCCCAGGTTACTCTTTAACATCAAATAAATATAGGTCGCCAAAATGGGCACATTTTCGCTCATGAACATCCAAACCAACAAGGATTTTGCCCTAATATGTCACAGAGTAAATGAGAACAACAGTAGTAAAGCTTTCCGTTAGATGGCAAACTCTTGACCACTTCGGGTAAAATCTCGGGGTATGTGGACGAAGGTATATTCGGTATCGAGCCATGGCCCTTTAAGTAACAATCTTAATTAAACATTTGACCGTTTGAACTTTTGATGAATGTGGAGAATAGAGATTTTGGTGCTTGCTTTAGATATTGACGGATGCTAAGCCTCGTAACACGGTAATATTTCTATTTCTTTCTCACCAACAGGACAAACCTTTAAAGATGACGTCACCAAAGTCAGTGTCTCACATAAAGACCTTGACTGCTGACGATCTATAGGCTCTAACAATGGATCTCATACATATGCACACATCTACTAAAATCACTTGAAACGCTTGTAGACAAAGTCGCTACATCTAAATGCCAATGAGAAAGAGAATCCAATCAACCATCTGCACACATACCGCAACTCAACTCAAAGATGTCAGGGACTTCAAGTACCTAGGGTCTTGTGTTGCCGATAGCAATAAACACTTCCTGTCCACGCAGATGAAAGCTTGACATGCATCAATAAACTCATCACTTATGGAAATCGTATCCTAATCCACCCAAGCTAGCCTTCTTCAGAGCCTGGGTAGAGATTATCCAGTTTAGGTGGATTTAAGACGTGACCAGGAAGAAAGAGTTACACGATAGACTGGATGGCATCTACACCAGGCTCTTATGAGAGTACAAACATATACTGGCATGACACTATTGAGAAACCCTCCAATGAAACTGTCGCCCGCTCCGGATCACGTCTTATACTGGTCAACTGTCATTCCGAGAATAATCAGTGTCTTGGATGTCAAGTGTTGGAGGTTACCGTGCCAAAATAGGGCGTTGTCCCCTTTAACTTCATTGATATGATTGCTCGAGACATCCAGCACGATCCATCTTGAAATCTCCACTGCTTCGGTCGCTAGATGATACGTCGGTCGTTTACGATTGGAAAATACGCATTTTGTGCCAAAACTGATTTTTTGCAGTTTTTTCCCATCTTAAAACAAAATAATACTAAAAAAATACGTCACTATTGAACACGACAAATGGCAACTCTACCGTGAACTAAGAAATACATTCGCACAAATACGAGTCCTATTTGAAGCAACAATCCTTGTCGCAGAATAGAGTTTCCGCAACTACTCGTTATGGTGATCGGACAATTTCGTCGGCTTAATCAATGCCAACGTAAGTTAACATTTTTTGTCTAAATTGAGTTTTTGGTGAATTTTAAAGAGAAGGTTAATTCGCGCATAATTGTTAAACTATGTGTGGAGATATCCAAGTGATTATAACGGCTAAAAAATTAGAAAAGAGATAACGTAATGCGCAATTCCTTTTTTCGCTTAATGAATGACAAAGTAAGTGCAACTTACTTTTGGTTTTAGTCATTGTTTTTTTCTTCCCAGTGCAAGCCAAAAGTAAGTGGCACGTCGGTGGTTTGCATTAAACAGTTTGCCCCTTTTTCCCTTTGGACCAACTAGTGCCATTTGCATTGTTAAGAAAACACTGATTTCTTTTGTAAATAAATATGTAATTATTTTACATTTTTGAAATTATCATGAAAATGGATGATGACAAAGTTAGAATTATGACCTGCATTAATTATGGATACAACAGCATATAAGCTAAAAAACAAACACAACAAATTTCTTCCTGTAAAATTATTCAAAATGCAATTAAGTTTGTATGCATCAGTCAATGTTTAAGTTTGCAAAAAAGTAATAATAGTAATTAATTGTTAAACAACTTTGGGTGTTTGAAATTTGGTGAATTTGTAAGTTTGAGGATTACAGTGAAAAAAAAAAAATAGCCATATTTCTCAAAAAAAAGAGCAAAACTGTCGGATACGTCACTATGTGAAGCGGGCCCATGATTAAGAAACGTGAGGACCATGCTAACCATTATTTTCCATTTATTACTTTTTTTTTGGTGTGCAGTTTGATCTTCAGGTGCGACAAAAAACAGCCTTTAATGCCATCATCGCCCCCTTAAACATGATGTGAAGCAACTTCCTTTTTCAAACTTTATTCTTAAGTTCTATTTCTGTCCTTAAGTGTATGAAGTTATAATATATAGAATTAAGAAAATCAAAGGCGATATGCGTTGTTGTAACTGAATCCCAATAAAAAACTGATATATTCCTGACAATCACCCGTTAAAGTTTAGAAGACCAAGCCCAACAACGTTGAAAGCCCGTACTGGCACATTTTCAATAAAAATATTAAAATTTCTTAATTGAGGCTATAGAACATCCAGCAAATGTATGAAGATTCCAACAATCATGGGGTGTTCTTGGGTGGATCTAGGGGCAAGGCTTATACAGAAGTCAAATATAAAAATGGTGTAAAGTCAAGCTATATCACGTTCAGTATATTTCAGGATTACATAAAGTTATAGTTTGCCCCCCTCTGGAGGGTTATAGTCAGAGCTTATTAAGCAAAAACAGACCAGACAGATGCATGTTAGCCCAACAATGGGTCCTCATTTGGTAGCTCATTTTAACAGATTCCTGCTTTGATTTTATACTCTACCTGAAACTGAAAGAAAAATTTGATAGCCTTGTGAGACCTGAACAGAGACATTGGTTTTAATTGGTGATACCCTATTGCAAGTCTCGAGACCCGTCCAGGGCTCGCTTTTTTTTGTAACGCGGGTTGTTACCCGACCAGAATACCCATTTACCCGGGTATTACGTACCCAATGTTACCTACAGATTCAATTACCTGGAAAAAAAAATCGGAATTTTGTAATTTTTAAATTTTTAAAGCGTACAGGATTACAAAACAGCACAGTGGCGTTTAGATTTATATTATTAAAACTTATGTTTATCATTTCGGCGCCACTCTTCCAGAATTAATTAATTTTGGTGAATGAGGTTACCTACTGAACCATAATCTAGAAAAAGGGGTGCTTAAATCACGACTGCACAATTTAAGAGCTCTTCATATTCTATCACATCAAATTTGTATAGATTACGTTTTCATACTATTTAGCCCTAAATTATTTAATCACAAAGCTCAGCAGATGTGCATTTTTGCCTTTTTTTTTCCTTTTGCTTTATCACAAGTGGCCCAGGTGCCTTTACTCTCTCTTCATGATCTATGTATTGATTCCACACTCACCGCTTTGAATCGAGTCCAAGTACAAGTCCGGCTTGCAGTTGCAAGAGTCTTAGAGATCAGGAACTAGTATAAGATATATTGTCTTTGACAAGTTAAAGTAGGTCAACCTCTCGTTTTCAGAATTAACATTATTTGTGCCCATATTCAATCCTATACGTGTCACCTTGGAGCCACAATCTTGTGCGAAATTGTTGGACAGCTTTGTCATGGGTGACCCTTTTCCCCGTCCCCGAAATCATGTTTGCTGATATTGGTACCTTTGAGTGGTAGTGCTGTAGTTTGCCTCAAACTTGCTTTGGTGGGGGGGCGGGAGGGGAGGTTAACAAAAGTAAATAAATGTTAACCTAACAGAATACTACTTACTCCACTCAGTGTAGTAAAAACGGGTCAGGAAGCTCACTGTCCCAACGAATTTTTGTGCACAAGATTGGCATATTTGTGAGAAATGCGCAACTATGTTGGCTTCAAAACTGAGTAAGTTATTAAGACGAATAAAATGCGAATCTGTGAAATGCATTCCCACTGTACATTGTATAAAGGGACAACATGATATTTTTTGAGGATACAATTGTTTTTACATGGGGAAAGCCATGCAATGTGTGTGGTGCTTGATATTCGAGATACAGTTGATATCACCGGCGTATACAGACTTCGGTTTTTGAGTCGGACCGGGGATTAGGGGCGGAGGGACCTATAGCCGACGAAAACAGGCCGATTTTGCATGTTTTGGGCAGGCCCCCCCCCCCCACAAGATACGCCACTGGATTTTCAATGGCTTACTCTATTAGACTGAAATTAGTAAAACCTAAAATCGTCAAAAAATCCTATTTGCGATGGTACTAAAATTCATAATTGAGTGTTGCTTGCTATTTTAATTTTGATAAAGGATGTCATTTAACAATCATTTACTTACTTCCTATGGGAAAGAATTAAATTAATTAAATTTATCGAGATCCTAAAAATATATTAATTTCCCAAACCGCTAAAGCTTAACAAAATAAATGTTGGGGTCCACTCCTGAAATTTGTCTGCGTTCAAACGATACAACGGATTATACACGGGTTATTTACGGGTATTTTCACACCTCGTTTTCGGCGATCGACTGAATACTGTTGAAGTTATGCCCACTTGAACGAACCCCCCCCCCTCCCCCAGGATTTAAAAGTTACAGTAAACCCTAGAGAAGGAGAATTAGTCATGCAGAGAAGAGGCGGATTGCACTAACTTCCAATGGAAACAGTATGATTGTCATAGTGCAACTTTATGAGATCATTAATGGATCAAAGTTCATTTTAAGTCTAAATTTTCATAATGTTGAAATTGAGCTGAATTTGCCTGAAATGATCCTTGAGACTTTATCTACAATGATAAAAATACTTTTGAGCTCGTTAATGGGCTAAAGGTCAAATTTACAAATATCTTCTAATTTAGCCGAAATTGACGGAAATGTTCCATATAACATTATGTAAATGTTTTTTTTGAAATCATTTAACGTCAACATCAAATCCCTATTTTTAAAGAGACCTGGCACATTTGAAAAATATTGCTCCCTCAGATTTTCAAAGTGATATTGTTTTTTTTTGCAATGGTTTAAAGCTATTATAGCAGTCCCTCTACTGAAATGATTAAGCCCAAATCATTGTCCAATTGGTAAACGAGACTATTTTATCATTAATGTCGCCGGCGACAAATAAATTCAGCAGAACACGCAATGCGTTTAACCACAAGAAAACGCCGTGTGTGCATTTTTCTCCCACTGCATTCCCCCCTGTTCGAACGAGTCGACCGTTCTGTGACCTCTGGGTATAATATCATGAGTACGAGTCAAAAATTCCTGTACTATACACATTTGTTGATTAAGTATGGAAACGTAAAAGTTAGCCTACAAATTACCTAGGATTTCCTTTAACCTCTTATTAACGTCCCTATCTGTTTTGAGTATGTTATTTTTATGTGTAATATTTATTCCTATGCTCCAATGAACTAGACTATAAATTTGAGAGCAAATTGAAGATTGGTATTTTGTGAAATGTGCCAGTGCCGTGCTTTAAACGACGACTAGATACAGTCCGATCAATATGCGCATTTTGACTGTACATGGTCTTCAACCCATGTAAGGCATTAGGACAAGACTAGAATCAACAACCGCCGCTCCCTGTTTACCAGTAGTCTATGACACAGAGCTTATTAGTTCATTTTTTCAATTCTATTGCAAATCTATATGAATTTTTTTTTGAAAGAAAAAATGTCAAAAATCACTTTCTACATTCTCATTCCTTTGAATGTAATATTGGTTTAAAAATGAGCCAACACTTTTTATAACTCACAATTGCTATTACTGAAAAACATTTCACATGCTATGTTTGACATTTGGAAGCCTTCCAAAGCTGCCTATGATTACTAGACTACGTTAAAGCTATTTGCATGTATGTTACCCATTAATGTAATAGGTTTTTAATATATACTTTCACTTAATAAAATCAATTCCAGAAACGAAATATTCAAATTCCCTGTAATTCAATTGTCAAAAGCCTGAAAATTATATTTTTCTTCATCGCTTTTGCTAAACAGCTTGTGCATTACAGCATTGGGAATAAAGAAAAGGAAAAACAAAAGAAAAAAAAAAAGAAAGTAGGGAGGCGAGGATGATCGTTTTTTTCGCTTTGCCAATGTTTAACGCTAATTTTTTTGCCCAAGATTTATGTAATTGCCTAAATATTTTAGTTGCGCATATTTCGATGGAAAAAAATCCGCCATGACGTTTTTATACGCAATACAACATAAGTAGGCATTTTGGTGGCGCTATCAAACTTTATTTGCCCCTTAAGTCGGACTAGAATATTTTTTTTTCGAATTCGTATTTAGCAAAGTAATTGAATTATTGTTTGAAACAAAAGGTCGTTCGGAAAAGTGATTTTTAATTTTGGTAGTTCGCTCTGCGACAATAAAGAATCGAATTGTTTGCCCGCCCCCCCCCCCCCCCCCCCCCTCCCCCGTTTTTTTTAAAAATGTTGATTTTTAACCGATTTTATTTTTTTCCTGTTATGTGCTTGTGCTGATGTTCCCCAGCAATGACTAAAATTTTGGGTAAAAAATCAACGGCAAGGTTATTCCGGGGGGCACAACACCAGCTTGGAGTCCCCTTATGCACCAACGGAGTGCAAAAAAAACCTCTGCACCTAAGTGAGTTTTAATACTGCAAAAATATGAAAATCTTGAAGGTGCAAATGTGCTATATATATGTTTTCTCCCTTTCATGTGCACGTATATGACAAAGCTCAACACCACATACGACGTTTTGGGTCGATAGCTTAGGTAAATCAAACTATTAAAAGTCTAAATATTTTTGTTCATCTGATCTGAATAAACACCAAACAACAAAGTTACTTTCAAACTTCTCGTTTCTCAATAACAACCGATACTCTCTCACTCTGCTCTTTATATACTTTGTTTTATTTCATATTTTTTACTTGTTTCCAACCCTATCGGTGCGGTGCTTGGAATGCCAGGCTCTGAAAGGTGCTGTCACAGTAGAATATAAAGCAGGTGATATCCGAAGCTAATTCCACCATCAGGTGTGACAAATTCATTACGAATTTCAAACCCACACGGCTTCTGCTGGAACTCATATTTCGTCACAAAGCAATTTAATTTCAGTTTTTTGAAGATTGACATGAATTCAAATAATCCCCAACCCAAACATTTTATTATCTTTACCAAATTGAGGGTGGTTAGAATAACACTACAATGTGAAAATCACCATACATAGATTAGTTTCCGGTGTATATGATCTATTTTCGCCGAATAAAGCTCTATACAAACTCGAATATCGAAGGTAAAAGACTTTGATGAATTTACGTTTTTGAATGCTTGAATATTCTGAACGCAATGCATATCATTTTAGAACAAGGCGAACTCGTATTTACGCGATGCGTAAAATACATCCCACCCGCAGTTGCGATCACTAACATGCATATAAAGGCAACTAAAACACCCCAACACCCCCCTCCCCAAACACCCTGCAACACCCTCCCCCTCCCCAACACCCCATCCCATCACCCCACCCCCTGCCCCAACACTCTGCAAACCCCACCCCCTCCCTAAACACCCTTAACACCCCAACCCCCGCAACACCCCACCCCACCCCACCCCAATACCCCGGAACACGCCTCCCCTTCCCCAACATCCCTACAACACGCCACTCCCTCCCCAACACCCCGCAACACTACCCCTCCCCAACACCCCATCCCTCCGCAACACTCCCATCCTTCCCCAACACCCTGCAAACCCCCTCCCCAACAACATGCAATGCCATGCCCCCTCCCCAACAACATGCAACACTCTAACCCCTCCCCAAAACCCGGCAAATACAAAACTCCATCCCCAACACACCCACCGACACCCCACCCCTCTCCCAACCACCCCGCACTACCCAAACCCCCCCTCCCCAACACACCCGCAACACCCCACCCCGTCCCCGATGGTCTAGTGTAACGAAGGGAATTTTGCCTATCTGGACGTACTGTTTCAGAGATACAGCAATTATGCATATTTAATTAGCTCAGTTGAATACCTAAGCCGCAACTTGCCATTCCCTCACAAACAACCCTACCCCCTTCCCAACACCCCTCCACAAACACCCCGCAATAAACCCCACCCTCCTCCTCAACCACCCCGGGCACCCACCCACGCCCTATGGTCATAGTAGTCTCATGTAGCGAGGAATTGCCTATATGATGTACTGGTTCAGAGATACAATAATTATGGCATATTATTAGCTCATTTGAATACCCTAAGCCGCATATCACACATACTTTCAAATTGCAAAAAGGATGTGCCCCAGGATAGGCTTTAATACAGAGCTAGGAATTTGAGTATCGATGTGACCGTTCCAAAAATTACGGCAATTACGCTGATTTTGCATATTAATTAGCTCATTTTTCAGACTTCAGTAGTCCGAAATACGCCCAAATTAATCAGGCGCGAAACTCTTCAGCCCGCTCCTTCCACCAAGTTAAATCATTTAATGCCTACGGAAACTCCAGAAACTTTGTACACAGGCCTTGCAGGATACTTTTCGTAATTATGCAAATAGATACGTTTAATTAGCTTATGTTACCCCCAAAATCAGGTCGAGAACTCATCTCCCCGCTTCCTTCCCAAGTTACATTCATTTGTAGCCTTACAGAACTCCAGATAAATCGTTTACAACATGGGTTAACATTTTTATCACGGACGGAATGACGAACGGACGGACGACGGACGCTGCGGCATTTTATAGTCCCCGTTCGAACTCGTTGGCTGGGGACAATTAGTAGCCATGTCATTGGACATTTGGAGTATCCCTGTACCACTAACATTGGACAGAAACACTTAACTAGCAAAACATTAAATACAACCGTTTATTCATATTATATGAATTTGTATACACCTTCTGTTGATAATATTATTTGTGGTATTGTATGTGCAATTTATGAGAAGATTATAATTCAAATTAACAAACACCATTTAAAGTTGACCTATGGTGTAATTTGTTAGACAACAAAATACAATTTGTTATATTGTCATTTGTTAATGCAGCTCATCAATGGGAATTCCCTCAACCTTTAATACTCATTTCACATTTTGGCTTGAACTTGGGAGGCAAGCAAGTAAAAAATGTCGCCTCTATATTCCTTTATATGAAACAACGATCATCATTCAAGTTCAGATTATAAGTTCAAGAATCATCACGGTGCAACTATTTTTATTTAACATTGACCCAGAATTCGCCATTCAATCATCAGTCCCAAGAAAAATAGGAGAAAATAAATTGGCATGATTCACAATGTCCTACAATATATACCCAAGCTTAAAGATTCAGAGGTCCAGGGTGGTGTCGATTCACAAAATGATCCTTGTGAATGTAGGACAAGAATTGTGTAATTTGAGGAATACATTTGGAATTGGGGGAGATATAATGGGGGACGGATTTAAAGCGTTAGAATGACTCCTAGTCCTTCGGTGGCATGCCCTTAAATTATTGGTAAGAGGTCGCTTTCCCTCTTCAGTTATTTACACGTTACCATCCTTAAATATTAAATGCAGGACTATACATTAGTACTGTCCTTTATAATCCTTTAAGTCTTATGCATTTCAAATTTCCATTTGGTTTTGGCAACTGTTTTAGTATGCTCGTATTAGAAGATACGTACTAATACAACATACTCATCAATTACGCTCCGCGAAATACATGAAATCAAAATTCATCTTCATAAGATAATTTGTCTTTTGTGTGTTTGTCTTTATAAATATTGGAGTAAGTATCAAAAAAAACTTCAAACCACGTTTTCACATACGGTATTTGTTATCGGCGACATACACATAAGTTCTTGGAAATTTTTGGTTACATTTGATTTGTGTGTAAAGTTGTGGTTGTCAAATTGTCATATTTTCTGCAAGAACGAATGGCTATGGGATTTTAATTTAATATTGCATTTTACCTATGGACTATACTCGCGGAATACATCCTTATTTTCTTTTGCTATGTCCTAGAGGGGTATATTGTAGATATCGGTGCGCTAGAGATTACGATAACTAAAGCAATAGCCCGAGGAAGAATTGTTAGTTGAAAGGGGTTCTTGCCGAAATTCAAGAACGGTAGACATAATGTAATATTGAGCTATTACCGATGCGTTAATTTCAAATAGCAGGTTAACCCTTGCTTTTCTTGATGTTTGGTGCAAACGGTTTACTTATTTTCTTATTAGTCTCCCTTTTTGGTTTAATAACATTTTGGTTTTCAACAGATTGGCGAATACCGACTAACGTTGAGGCAAATACGTGTTTTCTGGAATTAGGAGAAGAAAGAAGGAATTCTACCTAGGGACTTCTTTCTTTCCGGGGACCTTCTGAATGTGACAGCTAGCATGTGTAATAGATGTTTTTTGTAATTATTTTAGGCTCAAACTACATGCATTTTCTTAGCTGGACGGGTGCGCACCTGTATTTATAGAGCCATTAGGCTGCAGTCTGAAAAGGCTGTGATTTACACAACGCTGTTTAGTGCAGCGACCAGCGCTTAAAATCCTCCAATAATTAGGGGAAAAGGGTGGGAGAAATTGGATAGAGACCCGAATAGGACATTGGTCACCTTGTGTAACATCAGCCGACTGACGCACCCATAGAAAAATAACTTATTTAATTAGGCTTTTAATCGAATGTTATTTTAACGTTTTGGACGTTCTCATAACGTTTTAGAAACGTTTTTAAATGACGTTCTTACAACGTTTTTGACCTTCCGCAATAAAACGTCCAGAAAACGTTTTGAGGAAACGTAAAACGTTCGGAGAACGTTTTTGGCTAGCTGGGTTGATTAGATGCTCTTGACCCCCATGTGTCAAGTTCCGCGACTATATTTCAATACGTTTTGATGGGAGAGCTAAAAACGTGATCTTGTAAGCCCCATAAAGTACTCTTTAACATCAATAGATATAGGTCG
Organism: Ophioderma brevispina; assembly: GCA_023653785.1. Taxonomy (NCBI): domain Eukaryota; kingdom Metazoa; phylum Echinodermata; class Ophiuroidea; order Amphilepidida; family Ophiodermatidae; genus Ophioderma; species Ophioderma brevispina. The sequence continues at coordinate 26,475 of JAMKCH010006830.1, read as the reverse complement.
ACCAAAATGGGGCACATTTTCGCTCATAACATCCGAACCAAACATGGTTTTGCCCTAAGATTTCACAGAGTAAATAAGCTAAATAGTAGCTTTCATTAGATAGCAAACTATAATTGACCACTTCGGGTAAAATTTCGGGGTCTGGGAACGAAGGTAAATTCGGTATCGGGCCATGGCCCTTTAAGTAACAATCTTAATTAAAAATTTGACCGTTTTAATGATTGTTGAGAATAGAGATTTTGGTGCTTGCTTTAGATATTGACGGGTGCTAAGCGCTCGTAACACGTTAATATTTCTATTCCTTTTCCCCAAAAAATTGACAATACGTCAAAGTAAAACGTTCTTGACGTCACCAAAGTCAGTATCTATAACAGACCTTGACTACGCGGACGATCTAGAGCTCTAACAGTGGATCTAGTATGCATGTGATGCACACGATCTACTAAAATCACTTGAAGACGCTGTAGACAAAGTCGGCCTACATCTAAATGCCAATCGTCAATGAGGAAGAGAATCATCAACCTATCTGCACCACATACGGCACTCAACTCAAAGAGGTCAGGGACTTCAAGTACCTAGGGTCTTATGTTGCCGATATAAATAAACACTTCCTGTCACTCAAAGGAAAGCTTGGGATGCCTGCAATAAACTACATCACTTATGGAAATCGGTATCTCTAATCCAACCAAGCTAGCCTTCTTTATCCAGTTATATGGATTTAAGACGTGGACCAGAAAGAAAGAGTTACAAGATCTACACCAGGTTCCTTATGAGAGTACAAACCATATCCTGGCTTAGGCGTGAGCACATGCTGAGATATCCCGCCAATTAACTGTCGCCCAGCGCCGACCACGTCTGGCTGGTCACTGTCATCGCGCGAATAATCAGGTGGTCTTGGATGTCATGTGTTGGAGGTTACCGTGCCCAAATAGTGGTCGTTGTCCCTTAAGCTTCATTGATATGATTGCTCGAGACACCCAGCAAGATCCATCTGAAATATCCCACTTAATGACGGACAGGGACATTTGGGTACATGGTGAACAGCATCCCGGCTGCGGTCGCTAGATAGATAGCGTCGGTCGTTTACGTATTTGCAAAATACGCATTTCGTGCAAAACGGATTTGCAGATGTTGCCATCTTAAAAAAAATAATATTAAACAAAATACGTCACTATGTGAAAACGACAAATTGATATCTACGGTGAACTGAATAATATGTCGCACAAATACGTTATTATTTGAAGCAAGAAATACTTCAAAATGCAGATACGATACTGTGGTCTGGACGGAATAGATTATCGACAAAATACGTCGTTATGTGGTGCGGACAATTTCGTCTACTGAGTGCAAGACAAACATAAGGTACATTTTCGTCGAAATTGAGTTTTTGGTGAATTTTGAAAGAGGAGGTATTCGCGCATAATTTAAACTACGTGTGAAGATATCCAAGTGATTATAAAAGCTTTAATTAGAAAAAAATGCGTTTTTTTCGCTTAATGAATGGCAAACGTAAGTGCCACGACCCAATTCGCATAGCAGGAACCTATTATAACTGGTAGATTCTATTCAGCAGGTACCTGTTATAACTGACTCAATGTATACACTGCATACAGTGCTATAAAGCAGGTACCAATGGAACGGGTTACTGTTACTTAACGTATTGTACACGCGTATTTCCAACCCTGGACTTAGTAATGTTTCTCTTTACTCTAAAATAATATTGAAATACATTTATTTTAAAAAAAGGCCATGGTTGGATTCGAACCTGTGATACCTGGATTATAAATCGACGCTCTTATCCACTACACTAGCGAGGGAGGATATGTTACTTGATTGATTTTAATCCTACATAAGCTTTACGGAATAAAGCGATAATACTATTGTGATATGATAGCACTGTATGCAATATATACATTGAGGCAGTTATAACAGGTACCTGCTGAATAGCAATAGCATTTACCAGTTATAACATGTTCCTGCTATGTGAATTGGGTGCCACTTACTTTTGTTTTTAGTCATTGTTTTTTTTTTCTTCCCAGTGCAAGCCCAACGTAAGTGACACTTACGTTGGTCTTGCATTAAACATGTTTGCCCCTTTCCCCTTTTTGACCAACGTAAGTGCCATTTGCATTGTTAAGAAAATACTGATTTCTTTTGTAAATAAATATTTAATTACGTTAATCTAGAAGAAATTACTTCATTTATATCATACACTTCCCAATTTATTACCTGCATTAATTATGGATACACCAGCTATAGAAGCTAAAACAAACACAACAAATTTTCTTCCTGTAAAATTATTAAAAATGCAATCACGTTTGTCTTGCATTCAGTCAATGATTTAAGGTTTTGCAAAAAAGTAATAATTAGTTAATTAATATAGTTAAGCCACTTTGATGTTTGAAATTTGGTGAATTTGTAGAGCAGTGAAAAAAAAAATAATGCCATATTTCTAAAAAAAAAGAGCAAAATTGTCGGATACGTCACTATGTGAAGCGGCCCATGATAGAACGTGAGGATCCATGCTTACATATTGCCATTATTATTTTTTTTTGCGTGTGCAGTTTGATCTCAGGTGCGACAAAAACAGCCTTTAATGCCGTCATCGCCCCCTTAAACATGATGGAGCAACTTCCATTTCAAAATTCTATTCTTAAGTTCTATTTCTGTCCTTTTAGTTTATTGAAAGTTCATAATATATAGATTAAGAAATCAAAGGTCGAATGCGTGTAACTTGAAATACCCAATAAATAACTGATATATTCCGTGACAATCCCCCGCTAAAGTTTAAAAGACCAAACAACAAACGTTAAAGCCATACTGGCACATTTTCAATAAAATATACAATTTCTTAAATTTGCTCTAAACTGATAGTCTACGACCATGGAAGAATACAGATATAATTATTTTACACATAAAAATAAAATACCACAAAACAGATAGCAGTCTTAATAAGAGGCTATAGACATCCAGCAATTGTATGAAGATTCTAAAATCATGGGTGTGTTCTTGGATGGATTCAAGGGAGCAAGGCTTATACAGAAGTCAAAATATAATAATGGTCAAAATGTGTTTTAAAGTCACGCTACCATCACGTTCAGTACGTTTCAAGGATTTCAGAAAGGTATAGTTTGCACCATCTGAGGGTTATAGCTCAAGAGTTATAAGGCAAAACAGCCCCGACAGCACGCATATTGGCCCAACAATGGTTCCCCATTTGTAATCTGTGCATCGGCATTCCATCGGTGGCCTTTATTGGTCCGTTATTGGTTCTCCGACGGCAGTCAAGGTATTTCGTCGGTAATCTTGGCATCGACAACACGTGGCTATTGCATATTCGGCCATCAATGGTTTCCATTAGCAGCTGTGACATCGGCTTTATATCGGCACCCCTTACTGGTCCAATATTGGTGAAGAATATTGACCCAAGAAAACCAGCCAATATAGAGCCCATTTGGGATAACATTGGCCCATTATTGACTTAACAAGAATTGATTGCTTAAAATAGCAGAGCGAGAACCCATGCAAATACATATAGGAATACACTAAGATGTCTTAACGATGATTGCTTTAAACATACCACATTATTTCAATTTCAATGACATTATACTATATTAGACCAGTTTCAGTAAAAATATTGACTAGCTTAAATTATCTAATTAATTGAAATAAATACATTAAAGTATTTTTTTTAAAGAACGTAGGGCCATCATTGGCATATAACGCCGTACAACATTGGTAACAATATTGGTCATAACCAATACTGTTAATACTATTCATCGTTCCAATATTGGCCATTATTATTATGTTTTGAGAATCTTCCGTCCTATATTAGTATACACAAACTGGAAAACCAATAAAAACAACACTTTACAATAATCTACGCTTTCTTCCAAAACGTGGGTGCCCCATATATGCACCACTTTGGACTCCAATCCCCCGTAACTTTCATTGAATTTTAAACAGAACTCACTCCTAATGTAGTTTACGTCTGTGCACCCTGGTAACGAGACAGTATAACCGCATGCGCAAGCGAACCCACTAAGCTAAACCCGTGTTCATCGCTGGCACGCCATGTTCGTCGAATAATACGGCGTAATGTCGAGTGAGGGCCACAATGATTTAGGCTAATTATGTGCACCGGGAATAGCAAGCGTGTGCAGATGATTTCCGGCCATGTCATGTCATTTTTATTGTTCATGTCAAGGACGCGTTTGTTTTTATTTACTAAGAGAAATGTACAGAAAAGAGCAACTCGCGGAAGTCTTAAAGTTGAAGCAAATTTTTGGTTGAAGTTCGCTTTGAAGACAGAGATAACTACAAAACTGGATCTCTTAAAAACATCATATCGGCGATAGATCGTCAACTGAAGAGGAGAGGACAGGTGATTGTCAGAGCTAAAGTTCTGTTAAATTCAAATGTGAATAGTAATATAGGACACAACATTCTCAAAACATAATGATGATAAAATTGGATTCTTGTGTTCGTCCACTACACAACTTTATTGGTCTCGCTGAGTTGAAAACATATTGAGCTCGACTTCGTCTCGCCCAATGTTTTTTTCAACTCATAGCTTGACCAAAAAATTGTGTATAAACAGACTTTCACTTTGCTGAAGCTTTATTTTTTTCATCTTAATTGTCTTATTGCTCTAGTCCTTTGATTCACCCTGTATCGATGGGCAAGTAAATTTCAATCCATGATGGCAGATTAACATCAACGTTTTGAGTGACCAGATAGCCTTGACGTTTTACCATGGCGGGAGTTAAAAGCAAGAAGATGTCTTATCTGAAATCAGGCCTAAACTTTCTAATGGAAAAGTTAAAAGGATAATAAGTAACAGAGAATATAGGGATAGCCAGGAATAAAATATTCCCTAACTTATCAATACGCTGCCTAAGATGGAGTTCCAGAGGAAACATTTGTTTTCCAAGATTGAAATTATTTGTAAGTAACATTTGGACTTGAATTATGAAAGAAAAAACTACGGCAGAGAAATCTAATTAGACAACGACCGGCTTGTTGGTGACAAGATCAAGTAAGCAGACCACAACACCCCCAAGCTTTCGTCAAAAAAAAAAAGCTTCCAGATTATATACTCCCGCCTAAAAAATCCGAAAGATATAAATTACTGTATTAAAAAGGTATGTAGGTATGTAGGTGAATTATAATAATAAATGCCAGGAGCGTTGTTCGCGTAATGTGTTTGCTTATTGACCTGTGTCCGTAATGCATTGATAACGATGCATGATGTGGAAGTTTGAGAGATTTATCCAGCTGGCTTGGCGCGTTCATTTGAAAGCAAGTTTGAGCACTTTGATGGCCATTTCAACATCGTTCGGATTTTTTAGGCGGGGAGTATATAAGCTTTCGTACAATGCTTCCAGGTAATCATTTTGCAATCCTTTCCGGTCATTTTATCGAAAAGAAAAAAAAATGTGAAGGAAGCTCTTATACCGGGGTTAGTGTATGTCGTCAAAGACGAAAGGTGTGGATTTAACACCCAAGACCAATTTATAGTATATTTTTAAAATATTCTGCGTAGCATGGCTCTAAAACTCTATGTTTATGTAAAACTACTCAATTTGCGCCTATTTTTGTGGAAAATGCCAATTTTGCCAACTCGCGGACCTCAGGTACTAGGTGCTTATTTTGGTATCAATAGAAAGACGAGGACCATTGCTATCCACTGGTATCAAAATCATAAACATCGGGTGCTTTACAACAAATTTCCTAGGGGTGGGGCGGCTTTTGTTACAAAAAAGGTTTGGTAAGTCGAGGGTTGAAAGTTGAGTGATTAAATTTTGATGTTGCCCCCCCCCCCAAGATGTTTCAATTATTGTCTAACAGAAATCATCCATTCTGGGGCATTGTCATGTTGACGAAATAACGCATATTTTTATAAAACAAAAAAGGGCCAATGATCGATACCTGAGGGATGCCCGGTGTAATAGTAACAGAGGAAGGGGAATTTATGAACCAGAGCCCATGCAACTGTACATATATTTGTCAAACAGAAAAACAGCTGCAGGTATATGGTTTATCTTTGAGTCTGTGTAAATTTAGAGGCAGACGCAAGTTTGTTGAACATAGTGATTAATAACATTAATTATAACATTCGGATTACAAAACAAACACACCTGGAATTAACACTTAATCAACAATACAGGACTCGGGGCATCTTAAACACTAAGTCAGGTATTCCAAAACTTGTTTAACTGAATGCCATTTTAATTTATATAAAATCGCCAAAGTTTAAACTTGCGTTTATCAAATTCTTGTGGATAATTTGAATAAATCAATAGTTTAGTAAAGCAGAGGCTTCAATCAGGAGGGACGTGGTCGTTATTCGCTGTCGATAGCTTGCGCACAAAACGACCGATTACATTTAAATGGTGGACCATCCAAAAGACATTTAACACTTTCAGTTGCGTATAAAGCGTCACATGAACTGTACGTGATTACACGTGTAAATTTTAAGTATGCTAAGATTAAGTCACGGAAATTTTAGTATTTCACAGCCTGCTGGGTTCAGGACTTCAACAGAGCGGAAAAGTCGAGGGTAGCAGAGCAAGGTGATAAAACAAAAACAAAGAAAAACATGGAGGAAGGTGGGAAAAGAAAGAGTAAAACGGGAGTTAAAACTGCACCAAGGATGAAAGGACGACATGCACTTTAAGCAAACACGGTGATAAACGATGCGTAAATTAGCCTTATGCCTTGTGAAAATTTGGACACATTCGGCTTTAAAATTGCTATTTTTATGAATCTTTCTGGAAATGGATTTAATAAAACGAGTCGTTTATTTCAAAGAAACACGTTTGTTTAGCTTAAGATTGCGCTTTACACCATGAGTTCTGGAATACGAGCCCTAGAGACTATACTCAACTCGGCGAAAATAAACAGTATAGCCAACACTTTATAAATTTATGAATATAAATTCGTCAGGTGATTGTTGTTAATGATTTGGTTTCTTCCGGAAGAAACTGGAAGAAATAAATGTATTATGAACAACAATCTAAATTACACCGTATTCATCTGCTTTTTGCTCTTCAAATCATCAAGGCTACTTTAGTTACTTTACAGACAATGTTTTTTTTTTTCAAAATTAATTTTATTAGTATACCTTGCAGGTATATAGTAAATTTGTTTTGTCTTGCAATCAAGTTATACAGATGATAATTATAACCCATTATCCAAATCTTTCCATGTGCACATTTATACTATCACAGTTATAATTGTAGATGCAAAACAATGAAAAAGCTTTTAAAATCTATATGGCCAATTTGTTAATTTTAAAACACAAATCATAAGAGTAGCAACCATATTTGTTCTTTTGTTTATGTTGTGTGTAATACATATCTAACTTTTCATTGCTTAGTGGGGAGAACCTGGGTTAGGGTGACTATTACATTTGTTTAACGAAATTGAAGATGTTCAAGTCTTTACAATTATATCACTATATTTTTTTTTTTTTTTTTTTTTTTTTTTTTTTTTTTTTTTTTTTTTTTTTTTTTTTTTTTTTTTTTTTTTTTTTTTTTTTTTTTTTTTTTTTTTTTTTTTTTTTTTTTTTTTTTTCATCGCAGGACTCGTCTGCCTGGGATAGAAAACTGTGTTTTTCTATTCAGAAACGAGTCTTGGTGGGCCCCAGGCACTGATGAAGAGCCCATCATTTCTTGGATGTTTCTACTGAATCTTATTTGTTATGTTCAAGGATTATATCCGACATAGCGTTAAACTTTTGGCCTTTGGCCTTTTTACGGCATGCGACTACACCCGACTTTGGTCAACTGATTATGTAATTATATATTGTAATTATGCCGAAAAAAAATCGAAAGAAATTACGATATTTGTTCCAGGGTGATCACGTTAACAGATCACCATGCATGAAGAATTACGTGACACCCACGATGCTTCGTGGTTTGTTAATGTGTATATACTAAGAACCGAGTAAAGAGAAGTTTAATTAAAAAAAGACGGTGATGCCACATTCTCACTCTATTCTCATTTGAAGATTTTATTTTATCAACTCTTTGAGTATCATAACAATGAAGATTCCTTTATCTCATCTTGTCATCTTTACCTCATCTTGGACATTGACCTCACAGAATGAACATCTTAAATATTTATGAAAGAAGAACGATGCGAAACAACGTTGATCCCAAATGTATAGTATTTGTCCATGTCAGTGAGGTTTGTGTTGCCCTCCACTGTTGCATCGCCCGAGGGCACAAGTAATTGCGTTCTTCTGTCGTGACCGATATATTATTAATTCAGTTCACGTTTCTAAATTACAAATCCTATTCATACTTACAAGAATCTTAGCAATATTACCTAGATGAGATTAGATTTTTCGGCAAATCAAGGCCGTCCTCCTCTCAGATTAATTTCACTCTTCTCAGAAAGATACCTAATTCTTGCTATGAGAAATCCTACTTGAGACCGCCATGGAATGAAATGCATAATCATATGATTTTCAAAAATATACTCAGTATAGCAAACTTTTATTACGTTGGAAATGTGGGCTCTAAAACGTGACGACAAATCGCCGTGTGAGCAGAAGTGCCACTTGGCGAACTTCAGGTTTTTATTGATTTTGAAAATGTAGGTTAATAGGTAAATTTACATGAAGGTATGCCATTAAATTGATTTACGTTGATAGATGTAAATTTTTATTAATCTGGCCATGTTTTGCAAAACAAGGGCGAATTTTCAAAGCTTGGGTCAAAAAAAATATTAAAACTGTGTTTTATCGGGAAGCAAAGTTATCCATTTTTAGAACTCTTTCCTCAACTAGGATTATCATTGTATCCATTGAACTAGCATTCCGTGATACTATACATGTGTACTTGAACAAGGAGTTATGAGAAAGTGTTAGATGATAACACACAGTTTTTAATTCTTCTTTCATCCTTTCTTTGACGATTCTAGACCCGCCTTTGCCACAAACGTTTCTATCATCGAAAAATAGATACGACCCTGTCTCTCAACACGTTCCTTGAAACTAAGTCATCTTGCGTAGATACGCATTAATTTGTATTCAACAGAAAACATGGGTAGATACGACACGTTTATTTAGTTAATTATTCCATAATTTGATTTAGGTGACATGGTAGTCAAAAGGATAATAATTATATTAACGATTTTGTAATACCATTCTGCAGGATGATCGTGTTCATCTACACATACCACATCTGTAAATTTTGCGAACTATATATTTGACTTGGTTGTACTCACATGAGACATGAGAAATGATTGAGATATGAAATACCCTTCTCCATTGGTAAAGAATTATTGTCACTTCTGCTCTTTAGAAATTAGAGACCAGATTATTTCAGCATTTCCTTTGTTTTTCAATTTTAAATCTGATACAATTGGAATTTAAGCAGATAATAATATATATTTGCAAAACATATGTATATGAATGCCAGAAATTGAGTGTTATTTTATTTAAGCGTGAAAGCTCCCTTCTCAGAATTCTGATTCTGTCTATGTTCTTGTCTTTTCTCCAACTTTATGGCGTGCTTCCTGCAGAATCTCAATCGCAATCTCAATCGCTCTCTCTCTCTCTCTCTCTCTCTCTCTCGTTAAATTAGATTATGATTCAAAAATTAGATTAATCTTGTCAATTTGCACTTAACTAGATTTGCTTCCGAAGCAACAGATATTGCGAATCTTCTCCTTTCTGCGAAATTTCACACCATCACTTGCATTTTGTTACTATATCAAGTGTGAACTAAATGGTCTATTCTCGGAATATATTTAATCCAAATACTTTGATATAATTTAATGTAAAAGTGAAACTATATCCGTTAATGATATCTGATCTCTGAATTAGACATCGCACAATTTAATAATCAGATGCGTTTGACTCTAAATAAACTAAAAATGCACCCAAATAGAATGCCTTCTTTTATAAGCAAAGCATTGAAACTACACAATTATGGCAAAACCATTTATTGGAACGACAGGTCAGGACATTCACTTCTATACCAGTGTGTTTCCAAAGGCTATGTAAATACAAAACCGGCGACGAATAAATTGTTGTCAATTTATATTGTAGATAAATTAATAATTAATAGATAGAGCTTGCTTAAGGCTGGTCAGGAGGCCGTACTCTAAGTGGTGTTTTCCGTAACGAAGATTTGATAAAAATTGAATATTAATCATTTTTTTGCCAAAGATCTGCCAGGTATTTTTAGCAGTGGGAGTGTGATTTAATACAGTGGAAAATACTAAAAGCATCTTTGGACTCCTTCTTTTCAAAAGGGTGCCAGATTATTCGCTTGATTGTGTAGGAATCACAAACAAATACTGATTAAACTTCTTTAAACATTGCTTACATAATTAAGGTCAAAAAATAGGGTGAGCAAGGGTATGGGGATCACTAATTATTACCATGTAAAATTAATATTGTCTGTTAGGTTATTTACCAGAGCAATAATTTGAAACAAGTTTCAACAAAATCAGAGTATCCGACGGATGACCTTACATTTTGACCTGTTATTTTAATTATCTTTCCCCCATGTTTTCTAGATAGTGTTCCCAAATTAGTCAAGCAAAGCAATTTTAGGTCATACCAAATATTTCCCTAGGTTAATACTGTAAATGACAATTCAGGGAGGAAGTAAATGATTGCCTTCGGTGTAGTAGGGAAAACACACTTCTTTAACAAAATTACAATGTGTGCCTCATAAAGTTGACTAAAATATTTGTTACCACTTTTTATGGAATGTTTCTTACAGTGTGAGGTTAGTTTAGATATATAGGTTGTATATCGCCACACTACTGATCAGTCTCTTCCGAAATATCACTATGAACTTAGTGCACAATAACCATTTACAAACTTTGTCCTTAGCCTGAAAGGAAAAGGGGGTATTTGGAAAGCAGATTTACAGATTTGTTACAGTTTCAACATCGTTTCAGTTTAACATATAACACATTTTTGTGTGATTTCATGATTGAACTGGTCAATAGTACTGTTTAAAGTCAATCAGTTCACTAACATCAAGTATGGCCACTCCTGGCATGAATCAGCGCGTCAAGCGTCGCGGCATACTGTCCACAAGGTGTTATGATGTCAATGGGCAGAGCGTCAATGATCGGTCAGAGGCGAGAGCTAACTTGTGTTTGAGGAAGATTGTCCCTGTAATTGATGGACAGCCTAGCATTCCAGCATGCTCGATAGGGTTCAATCGTGGTCGTCCTGAAGATTTCGTGGCCTCAAATGAACCACCTTGAATATATCTGAGGATTCCGTACTCTGCGATATCCGAGGAAATCAGCGGAGTAAAGTGTCGTGTGAGGGCAACAAAGTCGTAACCGACGTTGGGCGAATCGAGTTATTTATATAAGATGAAAAAAGTATTTCATTACGTTTATTGATCTACATTTCAGGGACAGTCTCAATTTGATTGCAGAGTATTAAGCTAACTAGGCCTATTTAGGTGTGCATACGACTTTGTTGCACTCAATTGAATTTCTGTTGAGTGCACAAATTCGTAACTGGTATATACGACTTTGTTGCACGAACGGAAAACTAACTATGTAGATACGAATTTATTTCTTTGTACTCGATGGTTTTTAAAAAAGGTGTATAAGGGACAATCTCCCAAAAAATATTTTTTGGAAGAGCAATTTCATTTTTTACCCATTTATGTTAATAATGATATTTGGCACAAAAAACTTAAAACATTCACAAATGTAGTTACGACCTTTTTCCCCTCAATATTACGCTCATTACTTATTACTTTACAAAAGTAAATGATACGCATAATTTGAATATATTTAAAGTATAAGGCTCAATTTATTGCAGAGTTTTAGTCTAAGTAGGCCTAATTAGGTGGCATATACGACTTTGTTGCACTCAAATTGAATTTCCCGTGTCGTGCAACAACGTCGTAACTGGTAGATACGACTGGTTGCACGAACGGGGAAAAGAATGCTGTGTATAGTTACGCATTTTAGGTAGCCATACTTCTTATTAGTCGACTAAGTGGGAAATTAAAATTTAATAGAATTTTAAATAAATACATTTGTATCGTGGGTAAGGATTATTTTCATTTGAAAAGTCACAAAGAATGAACACAAAAATGCGTCTCCTGTAATCATGTGAAAATTAGTACGACTTTGTGGAACTCACAGAGGGGAAAAGTACTCTTCGGCGTATTTGACAAAAAAACGGGGACGAGGGTAGGGCTAGGGCGCCTCTGTGTCAGATTTGTTGTAAAGGTATCAACCAACTCTGAAAAAAGGCTCCTTCACACCGGTTTGGAGCAGGGAAACGGAACAAACCAAAAAGACATCGGACATTATAGCTCACAACAAAAGGCATTTACGTTAATTCAAAATTATGCATGATTTCAACTTCACCCTGGGGAGTGGGAACTATTGTGTTAATCATTCACGTACTGTAATATGATATAAGGAGTTCAAATACGTTTACAGATTGGGTCTTCGAAAAAAAAATCAACTTTATGAGCAACATGCATAGTGAAGAGGTTTAATTTGTTAAATGAATTAGCCCAATAAAATTGATTATTCCTATTTCTGGCTCAATGAGCAGAGCATAAACACAAAACCTCTTTTGTACATGACATGAAAACTTGTGATTGGCAATCGCATAAAGACCAATCCACACTGTATTTTTTGTATAAACGCGTCTTCTCGATTAAATAGATTTGTTTTCAAAAATAAATAATGAGTCGTCTATAAAACCATTGACGAATGATCTAGTTTAAATAATTTATTAGACGTGTATCTATATTGATTATAATCATGTCTATAAATTCGTGACAATCACATTTCTATCTATTCCCAACTTATTTGCCCTCATCATCGACAACACACTTTGGTCCAGACCTTTTGTGATGTTATGTAAATGCAAATGTATAAATTATTAGAGGTTTGTGATGCCTATTTTAATTTGAAATTTAAAATAATTGCTATTTTAACATTCTGTGGACTGCAAGTAAATAATGCCAAAATAAAATGTTATTAAAATTGTGTGTTGTAACTAGTCGATTGGGCACCGATTTATTTTAGTTACTACTTCCTACAGAAGGAGGAAGGCATTAAAATATATATTCGCTGAAGAGGTTTTGGTCTCTGACCTCATTAACTACTCTAGCCATCGTCCACTTAAAACATTGATCGAGAGGGGATGCAGTGATCATTGATTAAAGTGTCAAATTAGTAGTAAGGGATAGTAGGGTTGTGTTACAAGTGTAAATAAGGTGAAAGTAAAATGGTAACGAATATATCAAAACGTGTTCCAAGATTTATGACTTTTAAAGATGAAAAAGGTTGCCCAAAATTATAATACCTTGGCCACGGTTTCATAAGTGGCAAACACGTAGGAATGGGCTAGAATACGCAGGAGGATGCTTTGGGATATGTATAGCTACAAAGAAAAGGAGGAAACAAAAACGTACAGAGAGTTATATATTACCGTTTCAACAGACCTCAATGGTCTTTTGCTTTCAGAAAATACATGGATAATACCGACATGATTTATCATTTTAGGGTTTTGATTGGACGTGTTATTATATTTCCTAGCATGGCTAATTATTGAGTAACATAAAGGACAATGTCAACACATAGGTATAAAATTCCAACAATTACTTCACTCGCATGTCAAAGATATGTAATAGCATCTACCTTTAACCTATTTTGCTCGCTGCTGGAGGCTGGATGAAGGCCTCTGTCATCAATCTTCATTGTATCAGTGCCGCCCTATTCGCGTACTAAAGCATATAGAGGTCTTCACCTTTCGGGGATGATAGCCATCTGGCTGGGATGGTATAAGTCCTTTCCAGAATTTCTGGAGACTTTCTAATCTAAAGACCGACATGCATGTTGGATATGTATGCAAAAAGTATGGGTCACACTTTGAATTCCACAAGTACGGGTATAAACTGATTCTGAATGAGGAATACTTACGGGAACTAACACACTTTGTTATAGGGTTATGCATGAGTGCGGTGAAAGACCTCTATTCTTTGATATCATCTATCCAGTGCGCATCTTATGTGGCACGTGGTCTTGGGATCCAATTGCTATGTTAAAGGGATGACTCAGCAGAGATTTCCCGCGGAGGGCCGCCTCAATTTTCAAAAAAAATTGGTGTTTTTGCATAGTCATAATGCTTGTCAATACTAATCACGGTGTGAAATAGCTAAAGCTCAAATCGAAGTATCATATAGGAAATTCGCGACTTTGTTATAAAATTTCCGGATCCGGAAATTCAGTTATACACACAGTTCCTATGGAACTGTTATACTCCACATAAATGTTTAATGCATGCAACGAAAATAGAACAATCTCAAAACTTTGGATTGGGCATTTCAAGTGACTATCTTAGTTCGAGTTGACTATTTTTAAAAAATATAATTCAAAATAATCTGAGTCAGACTTTAGGTTTCATCAGTCAATCCATTTCTTAAATTTAATTTCTGATGACTTTCATTTTTCTAGCTTCATTTTGACTCGTAACACCCACCATGACCCTCTCCGATTGAAGCGCTTTATCTCTCTGTAACTCTCAGTGTTCTCAACATAGTTATATTAAGTGAATTTTAATCAATGCCATCTCAAGTCTTCTCTGAATTATCAGTGACTAACAGATGTATAAAAAAAACCAAAGTATAGAATTCTGGAAAGGCAACCGTTACTTGAGTTTCACGGCATACCCCTCACTTACGATCACTGGGTATCCGATCGTCAGACGTTCTCGTCACTGTGTTGTACAACGCAATGATACGTGTGTTATTGATTTTACACAAAGAGGTTTCCGACTGTATATGGGCGGACAAGCCTACTTGCAATATTGATTGTGGGCCAGCGTGTCGTGTCCCAGTCACTGCAATGCCCATTGAAACATCCACCAAACGCAAAACGTTGGTTTGGGAGGTTTTGCGTTTTCGGGCGTTCTATTCGCAGCCATTTCTGCACGCTTTTTACAAGACAGGTATTAAATGAAAGAAAAAGACACAATGAAAGAGAATCAAAAAAAGAAAAAACTTTCAAAATGGTCCGACTTGGCACCATCTGATCGAAAAAAACATGCCGAGATACTTTTGGCCAGGTGTAACACGGGTTCCAAAAAAATAAAGCCCCCCCCCATTAAAATTCAAGGAACATTCGTTGCATAACTTCACTTGAACGCTATTGGAAAATTTAAAAAAGTTTGAAGGAAGGAAACACTTGGCTCTGCCACAAAGGTATGTTTTTGGAAAAAAAGGCAACGACTTTTGTGGGAGAATCAAATGTTTCCTCTATTTAAAAACTCTTTTAAAAATTCTAAAACATCCGGTTCTAAGTGAGTTATACAACAAAATGTCCTCAAATTTTAGGGGGAACGCTATTTTTTGGGAACGCCTTATTATGTATATCGTGTAACTTAGCCAAATCCTTCGAGGTCGGTCGTTGGCTAGTGGCTACAGAATGCGAAAAAACACAGACATTACTCTCTTAGATGTTATTGAAGTGTAACGCTAGCCTGACCTCATTAATCAATCTTGTCATCGTTCACGAAACATTGATCGAGAGGAGATTAAAGTGTACATTGATTTAATGTTAGTTTGTAATAGAAGAGGGTAGCAAGTTGAAAGCAAATATTTAGTAGTTGACCACTCGGCTCTTCAAAGATGCAAATGTTAAAAACATTCACTTATGAAGATTCATCGTCGTACCTTATTTTGGTCACGTTTCAATAAGGTAACAAGTTAGAACTGGTTAAATAGACGGGAGGAACCTTTGAGATTTATAAAATATTAAGTAGTATTACTGGGGAGGTAATTGGGAAGAAGAGGAAACACCGCACAACAGTGAATTATATTAGAGTTTCAAAATACCCCAATGGTCTATTTAATTTATCAAAATAAATTATAACACAGACATATGGTTTCACATTAGGGGATTATTGGTGTTTTTATTGTTCTTCCCTCTCACATTATGCTTATTGGATTACTGATTCCATTTCTGCAATCAGTTCCGTGGTTTTCCAGGCTTCCTCAAATATTAAATAACATGACAATCCTTTGATAGACGACAAGGCCACGCTATCATATTGATATTTGTTATAAACCTCATCTTTCTCGAATGAGTGAATGAAAGTATTGTTCATGCAAATATTCAGTAGAAATAACAAGTACATTGCATTTTGTAGATGTTAATACATACGAACCTACGGTGCGACAACCAGAAAAATTAGTTTCTGAGATAGAGGAAAAAGGGTTTGAAAGGGATACCAATTTAAAATAGCAACGTGTAGTTAAAATATTGATTTAAATTATACAAAAACCACAGGTAAACATTCCATTTTATACCTTCAAATTTTTTAAAGGTGGAAATACCGCTTTAAAATGCAAAAAAGATGGTTGCAAAGTTTATGGCAGTTTGCTTGTCAAAGTGGTGTACACAATATACGCCAGTGTGTAATACTACTTTACATTTTCGCATCTTATAAAAGTGACGTATGCACATACGTCACTATGGAAAATTATAGAAAGTAATACCACCTACGATTTATGGAGGTGTCCATGTTGAGGCCTAGAGACGTATTAACAAATCATCCATTCTCAACAGTAAATGTGCTGTGGAATATTTTCATTGTCTAAATCCGATATTCTTTCTGCCCACTCTGTAATCCAATAAATTACCTTGAGCTGCGCAGAACTTCAGTTGCACGCCTGGTCGTTTAATGCAATGATCAATTAGCAGCATGGATTCTGCCACAATCACTTTATATCAGTCAATCAGTTCTACTAATTAGCTAGTCAAATTGCTTCATTCATATGTCAAAGACATGATTTTTATTTTATATTCTAAGTAATTTAAAAATAATTTCACCATAGAATTAGTCGATGGTTCATTATAATCAACCCTAATTTAATTATGTTATTATTTTTTATATAAATGTTATTCATTATTAGGATATTAAAATAAGTCACATTTTTTTCTCAAAAGGTAGCGAATTCATTATATCGTGGGAATTTCTCTGAATGATTTTTTACACAAAGCAGCTATTGGATTTAGGTCTTTTTGGAAATCAACTCTTCATACACAGAAAGTGTCTTAAAAGGTGCATTATTCTTATCTCCTGTCCTAGAAAAGGCATTGTCGATGTGAGGAATGTTGTATGCCTCTATTAGACTATGGGACGTAGACCAAATAACAAGCTGCATAAAAAATTCCGTAGTCCATTCAAAGGGATAAGACAAAATCCGGTGTAAAATTATTGATAAATTATTTAACATGACATAACCGTATGTTGCCCCAAATAAAACTGCAACATTTTCTTAAAATGGAATAAAATGTCACATCACTTTCTCTTTCATATACCTGACCAATGGATATGTATAGATATGTATATGTTATAGCCAGGTTGTTATCACCTCCAGATTCGGGTTGAGTAACAAAATACCCGTCCTCTTGCACAATAACTAACCAGTTTTTACAATTATGATATGGTCGTTGACCCTAAGTTTCTTTTCTTCTGAAAGCGCGGTAAAACCGAAGTTAAGCAATAATGTACGGATTTTAATTCTGCACAAAGTTGTTTAGATCCAAACTTGCCCAGCATATTCTGGCATGATGTTTGTCTGTCTTTCTTCCTTTTGTCGAATAAATGAGAACAAACATGGACAAAGTTAATTGAAACACAACGCGCAACTATAGAAGCTCATATTATTATGAATTTGCACGTGGTTTCCCCTAGCACCGATGAGACACAAAACAACAGTCATAGAAGGACTGCTCCAAGTCTCATATAGGCCAATCGTGGTACTTTTGGCTCGCATTCTAAGTTCTGTAGATGTATGCCTGGGAATTCTTATATTCTTTCTTGTAGAGATGTTCTGGTACTCTCAATACTAAACTTCTGAACCACGTTGAATGATGTTTTAAACACAAATTATTACAATATGGAGTTCAGTAATTGTAGCTGCTACCAATATGCCAGACAGGTTTTGTACTTTGTGTAGTGGGATTTCCACTAACTAATACCTGGTATTCGCCTGACAACATGACGTAAGCAACACACGAAAGGTTAATTAATTCATCGCACCAGCAGCGTTGCAAAACATTTTCTGAACATTCGTAGGACTCTTTTCTTCTCTTACATTTGTTAAGTGGAGATGAAATGATACTAAAAGGCCAATGGTATATTGTTATTGGCATATATAGCTATAAACGTATCCATTGGTACCACCCGTTTTATTTACTGAAATCAGTGATTGTATATCCTCAGAATATCCTTATGGTGAAATTTGCTTGTTTAGAATCTCATAAGACAAGCGCGCGTCTTAGCTAGCGAAACCCATCTCAGTAGGAAAATCGGTAGCCTAATGCCAGTTTAATTTGTAAGTTCACACCCTTATTAACTTTTCATAATCCAATTAACTCTAAACGAATAATATAATTGGAAGGTTGTCTTGTCCTTAGTTGTTGTCCCATGAAGGTGTCCGGTATATATATAAGTGTATATCAAAATTCAAAGGCTACCAAAAGGTATAAGAGCATAAGGCCTGACAAAAAAAAATATTCGATCTACCCCTCATCCGGTTCCATCCATCCATCCATCCATTCCTAAAAAATAAATGGCGGATGGTCTATGGACCCTAATAAAAGCTCTTCAATGAAATATTCCAACGAAACTTGTCCACGGTGTTTTTAGGACTACTCTTAGACATTAGCCAAACGGCGATGAAAAAATAAAAATCTTACTCGACTTGACATTAAGAGTTTAAACAGTGATTTTCATGTCACTCTGATTTTTAAACACCAAATAATGTTTTTTTTGTTTCTCAACATAATTCGCTAATAATTTCAAACTAGGTTGTTTTAAAGTTTTAATAATAGACCAATAGAACTGACAAATTTATCACCTTTAGGTGTTGTTATTGAAGATCGATGCTAGTATGACCTCATTAATCATCTGCGCCATTCACCTGACATTGATCGAGATGAGATTAAAGTGTATCATGTTTTTTGTCGTTTTGTAATAGAACCCGGGAGAGTTGAAAGTAAAAGTATTTACTCCGTGACCAAACCGTTCAACCATTTAAGAATCGCGTCTGTTAGGTATTAAATGGCATCTCCTTATTTTGGCACGTTTCAATAACGCGGCAAGTTAAGGCTGGGCCAGATGATACGAAGGAAGCCTTTGAGATTTACAATAGTATTACTGGGAACTGAAACAGAAGAACAAGAAACCCCCGCACATAGTGAAATAAAGCAAATAACCTATGGTCTTTTTTTTTAAATATATATTGCAGACATACGGTTTGGCATTGAAGCTTTTTCCAAGTAACTGGACAGAAATGAGTTCTATGTTTCATATTATGTCTTCATAGATTTAAAAGGTGAAATGCAGCTTGAAATACAAAAAGATGGCTCCAAATTAGTAGCCGCTACTATGTGAAATCCCAATGTTACTTTTATAGATAAAAGTCAGACAAATGTTGTTGTGAATATCTGCAAAAAAGTGCAGATTTTGTTTTAGATCCGATATTCTTTCTCTTTCTTCACACTGTGATCCGATAAAATGACCTTGAGCTGGCGCAGAAGTTCCATGGTTGCACGTGTGCTTGCTTGAATTGTTTAATGGAATGATCACATACTTTACTTACGGGAAAGAATGGATAACGCCACAAACAAAACTATAAAAGAATCAGTTAATTATTTTAAGTCCTACTAATTAGCTACTCAATTACTGTATTATCATACGTCAACGATATATTTTAAAACATATACATTTTTTGAATTCAAAACAGTGCCTAACAAATAGCCGATGGTGGCTAATTTCATATCCGATTTATAACTATGGACCTCACCGTTTCTATCATATCAAATAAAGTAAAACGTTTCCCTCTATTTTAGTACAAGCCAAGGATACTATAAATACATCACGGTGTAGGTTTCTTGACAAAATTTCAACGGAACATGGCTTGGTACTAGAATAACATTGGACAACTTTGCATCAACGGAATTGCCTCATATGTTATCAACATATGTGTTAAAATTCCATTATAAAACAATCCCATTGTTGGAAGTAGATCAGAGAAGAGAGAGAGAGATACTAGAAGTACACGGCTTTGGTGCTTTCAATCATTCACATTCACCAATTGTTTAACTTCTTTCTTTCTACATATACAAAAAAAATCTTACAGGTGCAGTACTCTTACCTTGCCCATAGCAAAGCGCATTGTTACTATGGTTGTGTATGCTTCTACAGAATCTTCGTGTACCTTTCGGCTCGCCAAGTACCTTTAAGTGGGAACACAGTAGACTTCTTTAGTCGCGACAATCTTCCCTATGTCCTTCTAATTGGCAACCTCGTTAAATCCAACGTTATCATCTTCAAGGGCAGGACACCCTTGTTGCTCCCTGCCTCGTATTCTATGAGGTAGCCGCTAGGGGAAAAGACAGGGCAACAATTAGATTTTCAAATTTATTAGCGGAGCGGCCGAGCCTTGAAGAGTGCTCTAGTTTTTCGTTACCCCTCCCACCTACAACAAACAAACACAACACACCTTTATTTTGAAGGATAAATAGAATAAGATTAAGAAATGATGGTTGTGGTTGAAATACGTTGGTGGCAGGATGATTCTTTCTATTCTATGCCGAAAAAATGAAATTTGGCTGCAAATTAAGAGAATTATTATTTTTGTTAATTTTTTAAGGTAAAATATTACAATCTTATTTTTATGTATCCTTTTTGTTATTGATATAGGTTTTATACATTGGATTAAGGGTTCAGGTAAGACTCGTTGTGGTGACATGTGATAAAAAAGGGATGCTTTTTTTTAGGAAAAAATGTGATTTTGGGGCTAAATTCTAGACCCTTTATTTTGTTAAAACAGAAATCTATAAATATAAATGTCAGAGATTGATAGTATTTTGCAGATGATTAAAATTGTTTAGGCTGAAGAAATTAATAAATCTTGATATTCTTCATTTTTAGCTCAAAAACGTGGATTTTTTGACCCAAAAAAACAAACCCCTCGGCACCAAAGTTTTTGACCACAACCATCAATTTTTTTAATTATGTATTACTATCTTTCGAATAGAAGTGGTTGCGTTATGTTGTACCGAGGGGAGGGGTTGTCCCGAACATTTTGCAGTTCCCCACAAAGAACAACCCCGCTCCCTATTCAAGACGTTGATACTTGAAGTTTTGAGTCCATTGCTCAATTTACTAATTCTTGTATGGTGGCAAGCAGGGCAATGGTAAGGGCCGAATGCAACTTTTTGTAGAGCTATACTGGATTTCTTTTATTTTTGTAGATATATTCCGGTATTTTAAATGCCACGTCCAAGCACGTTACGTTTAGAGATTTGACCAAATTATTACAATGAATGCATTCATTGTAACTTGCTACCAATACACGAATCCGACTGGGACATTACGCCCCTACGCCGTGGGCGGCGCACTCACCCGACCCAATGACTGGTGGGCATCTTTTGCATTTCTCGTTATACAACGCGTTTACGTTGTACGTGATACCACAAGAAGCGATATTTTTGATCAGTTCTGACGGCAAAAACACACTATTTCACTGTTATCCATTTGTATATCAGCATGGGCGCCAGGAAAAAAATGTAATTTCTTGGCTGCACAAATAGCTATAAAAGTTACAAAAATAGATCGAACTGCGTGTGAATTCACTCGCAATGACACAAATGAACACCAGGGGGGTAGGACATCCAACGTAACACAACAGAAATTCAAAACGGCATCAACTTCCCGGGTGCTACAGTCTGTTTCAAAGACTTAACAGTACATGGTAGGAGAACGCTCTTACGCATATCGACGGTTAAGCCCACAACCCTTGGCTAAAGACGATGCCCTAGCCTGGTCCCAAATATTTAATCTAATGACTGTTATTCGGAAATTACACGCGATTTGCAGCGGGGTTAAATCCACAACCCCGACGGATTTTGAAAAGTCAATAATTTTTTTTCTTTTCTTAATTATCATGATTTACTAAGATCTTTTCAACAGGGTTTAAAGAGAGAGATTTTTAATGTCACTGGGACCGGACTGCCATAGTAAATGCACTTATCAGTTCCACAAATTCCCTTTGGAAATCCCCCCAATGCCCAAATCGAGCAGATCGTGTCCTACCCCCCTAAACAATCATCGTATCCATTTCATCTAATACCACATTGTAACTCGCCGTCATTTTCACGTGTACTGATGCCAGGCGTAATCAACATTCCATGCCAAACGAGACTAATTCTTGTTCATATTCTCCGACATCGTCACAGGGCAACGAAGTGGGTCCTTCTAAAACACCAACAACCCCAATCGGAAAATGTCACGTTTTTCAGTCAAATACAATCGGTCTTTGGACTATTCAAGTTTTTTCAACGTAACGAAATTTTATCAACATTCTATTGTTACTTTATTTTTGTCTGAGTTTGAATGTTAACGAAAAAATTTTATTCCACGCGGCTGTTATTACCTTTTTACATGCGTATTCTAACCATAAGCGTTCATTTCTCAGTCACTCAAAGTGGGCGATATAACCTTCAATTTTTTTACTAACAACCGTAGGACACTTGCCCTGGAATTCCATTTTATGCCAGTCCCTAGACATCCTTCCCTAAATCCATGGAAATAAACTGTGAAATTTGTTAACAATTGCAAAAAAGGTGGGTTGTACTTCTTATTATCATGATAATGGGCTTATTATTTCGTTGCGTTCGTTAAAGGCCGACTCAGAATTTCCTGAGGAGGGCCCTCAATTCCAAAAAAATCGTGTTTTTTTCATGTTACATATGCTGTCATATACTAATCACTGTGTGAATGCTAAGCGTTTAATCGAATTCTTCATAATAACCCCACCTTTGTTATAACATTCCGGATCCGAATTTTTGTTTATACACAGTATCCTATATGGACAATAATACTACACATAATGTTTACTGTATCGAACGAAATTCCGATTCATCTCCAATTTTGGAATTGTGCATTTTAGGTTACTATCTTTAGTTCTAGCTGACTATTTTCATTATTACACAAAAAAAAAATATTTCAAAAGCTCTGAGTCATACTTTAAAGCATATGCGGCGTGTGGTGGGTGTACTGTTGTGTTTTGGTGGCCGGGATGCCCCCAGTAATGCGGCGACGTAATGGGGTGTCCTTTCGAGGCTTCCCGTCGGTTCGTGTATAGCGCACATGTTACAGCTTTGTCTAGTGGCTACCTTAGCTACGTAGCTGTTTGACGTGTCATTCTATTCTCTCACAATTCCTGAATGTAGGCATACTGCTACATTCCCTGAATCTCAAATTGATATACTTGTTTTGATGATTGGATCCTCAATGAATGATGTTTCGTGTCAAAGATACTGCCAGCGTTCACCATTTCTTATATGCATATCTATTGGCTGATTACTTTATTTGGATTACCCGTCAGCAAGGAATATTTGTCGTAAAAGACTCGACCTCGCGCTCTAAGATTCCCTGGTGATAATACATCCACTAAGAACAATGTCGCCAATAAGTAAGTAGCTGTCCACTTCCCACTGTTCGCAGCCACAGGATCTCTGACGCACTTAGGAGTCCATTCTACTACCCACCAGTGGCGACTCTACACATCTGCCACCGTGCTGAGGATCTTTTGATCGCTAAACGTGACAAACTTTAAATCTATGACATCAATTTGATATCAATTGGCATCAAGTTTGTTTATTTTGAAATGTGATTGGATTTTAGAACTAAACTTTGTTTCGTTGCCTACTCTTTGGTACCAAACGAGTGTCATGAACAACAGCGTCCCTATGATACAGTCACATTGAACTCAATGACCTTAACCAACCTTTCATTTCGCGGTGGCAACAATCTAATTTTGATTTTGTTGTATTAATGTTAGAGTGATTTAAATATGATTTTATATAGGCCATATGAAGTTGGTTCTAGTTGATTTCGTCATTCATGACTATATCCTGATCTCATATGGAGGACAGGAGGGGGCAAGGAATTTGAGTGTGATATGTAATCTGATCCAAAATTGATCCAGAATATTTTACATGTACAACTGGATGGGAAAATACATGGTGTGGATAAAGGCAGCGTGAAAAGCTAAAAATGTATACCAACACCCAATTTTAGTGTTCTACTTTATTACCTTGATCATGTTATAAAACTAATAAAAAACACATTATGTTAGTTTGTTGTAGTGCATGATGGTGAGAAAAGTGGCAAATTAAATGCTACTGTTTCGCGTTTCTAAATGGGCATGAAAACAGATCTTGTGTTCCCCGAATTTATAGACTTAGATGATCAATATTTAAAATTTTTTTAAACTATAATATTAATGTCTTCCATCTGCACAGTCTGCGAATTATTCTTAGGAAATTGGTTTTCTGGGTTGTAGGACTACCAGGAGACCCATTCTTTACTAACATGTGTAAAAAAACTTATCCACACTAAAAGTGTTGAGGGCCTTGTTACTCAGGAACAAATTTATTAAAGTTTGCCTAGCCACTGAACATGATCGATCGGGCTGGTTTAATTTGTTGTGATAACGTACGTATTACTTATAAGTGTACTGGAACATTTTTTATATAACTTTCGTGAGCGAGTAGGCAATATCACCTATTCTTATCTTTGTTTTAGTCAACATTGGGATACACTAATAGATTCAGCATCTTCTTTGCCATAAAAGTTCCTGATACCTGTTTGCACAAGGCCAACTTGAAACCGTCTAATTATATCATCATAGAGTACTGTGGAACTGTAATTTTGTGAAATTTTTCATATACAATCTTGCAACCAAGGTTTCTAAATCAAAATTGTAATGAGGATTCCAAAAACATGTGTGTCATTTTTAAAAATGTGTTCTGGATGTATTATAGGGGGCGCAAGGTTTTACAGGGTCAAAATATAAAAGGGGCAAAAATGTGTTTTAATGTATACCATCATATTCAGTACTGTCAAGGATTAAAGAAAGGTATAGTTTGCCCTACCGCGGGGTATATTACAAGAGCTTACAAGGCAAAACGGGTCAAGGTCACACGGGGGAACATTCAGAGTCATCGGTTTGTTTTAAAAAGGGTTGCCAAAGTGTTCTATTGTACAGGAAGCCGAAAATATTTCGGGGTCACGGTGTCAATACCTTTCGATGAAAGTAAGAGAGGGTAAATGGGCCGTGGTCCACAGTGTCTATGGGAGACCACTATAGTCATATCTATAAAAGTTCACTTGAAGGTGAACACAGAATCTATGTACATTTCTTATTAGTATAACCCACTGGAACGATTTAAACCAGTTTCAACAAAATTCGGACCATTCTCTAAACTAAGACCTTGAAGTTTTAAGCCGTTTTGCTACTAAAAAATAGGTAGTATTATATGGCAAATTATTCTTTTGGAAACCTTATGAGCAACCGAATGGATTGGTAAATGTAGACACTTTTGTTTACCCCTATACAAATTTTGGCCCCCTTATAAAACACCCAAGAACACCTTTAAAAATGACACCCATGATTTTTAGATTCTCCATGAAATTCTGTTATTGCGAAAAACCTTGGTTTCAAAATTGTATATGAAACAACTAAACCAAAAAACATTAATTACATTTGAAGTGTTCACGTTTTTGGCTGCCATATTGATTTATTCATTGTTGCGACTTAAAGTTCAGAAATCATAGAGTGTTATAACAACATAATATAAGTACTTCCATGTCTATTTCTTTTTATCGGTATTGCTTTATAAGGCCTATTTTAATGATTGGATTTGGCTCCATTTTGAATGAAGATATGACTTATGTTAAAAAGTGCCAGACACTTGTTGTCCGTGGATCCTATAGTATATTAGTAACTCCATAGTTGATAATAGAGGTAATAGGATATTATAATATTTGGCGAACGCCGTCTTGGATTTCTCAAATGCCCAAGGCTGCCCAGGTGGCACCCCGGCAGATTCTTATTCTTAACACCCTACTCATCATTTCAGCAAAAAATTGTTTGTATATACTCAACTGTACGGACACATGAAGGTTCTACCTGACTACCACTGCAGACTCTGACTCACATCTGCAACGTTGCTGAGGATCTTTGCTCGCTAAACATGGAACACTTTAATCATATGACATCAATTTGATATCAAATGGCATCAATTTGTTATTTGAAATGTGAGTGGATTTAGACTAACCTTTGTTTCGTGCCAACTCTTTTGTAGGCAAACGGTGTAATGAACAACAGCGATCCTATGAGACGAGTCAATTGAACCAATGACTCTTACTGAACCGAAACATTTTATTTCGCGGGGGCAAAACAATATATTTTGATTTTTTGTATTATGTTTTGGATTTAAATTGATTTTATTATAGGCCAATTGAGAGTTTGGTCTAGTTGTTTCGTCATTCATGACTATATCCTGATCTCATATGGAGGACAGGAGGGGGCAAGGACTTTCAGTGTGATATGTTAATATGATCCAAATTGATCCAGAATATTTTCCGATGTA